>JAKWJD010000039.1:0-30046 GCA_027705065.1 Solanum peruvianum
TACTGAAATTCTTGGAAAAAACTGGCTGGACGACGGAATAGTGACGGACCGTCGTAGTAACGACGGCCCGTCATGGAGGATGTCGTCCCATAACACTTAGAGTTTAAAAATCGGCACTGAAAATCGACTCTCTGTAATTGTGACGGACCTGCAGGACGTTCCGTCACATCCACGACGAACCGTCGTGAGTTTCCGTTGCAAAACACTTCAACGTTTGAGAATTTGGTTCGAGAAACGAGTTTCTGACCGCCATGACGGACGTGCAGACGGACCGTCACAGTCGTGACGGCCGTCACAGCTTCCGTGGACGACGATGGGAACGGGGAGGCACGACGGCCGTTGTGACGGACCGTCGCAGGCATGACGGCCCGTCACAGGCTGCACAATCCCAGGCAGTTTGGGATTTCTCCACACGTTTTAAGGGTCGTTTTTGATTATTCTTTCCTTAATTACAAAGATTGAGGGGTAACATTAATACGTTCTAATTACTTAGGGGTTAAAAGGGGTAACCTTAAGTGAATTAAGGGGTTTATTGTCCTTTTTCACACTTAATTACATGATTAATTAGGGTAAAGGAAAGAGGGTTTGAGAAAACAAAAGAGAAAGAACAGAAAGGGAGAGAGAGCAGATCGATCGAGAGAGAGGAGAATAGCAAGCTTGGGAAATTTCTTGTTGATTCCAATTCTTCGGTGGGGTAGGTTATGTTTTGTATTACGATATTCGTAGTGAACTCTTGATAGTGAATAATATGTGTTGATGATATTGTAAACCTGTCTATTGCTTATTGTATGCTTGTTTGAATATGATTATGTGATGTTGATAATACAAGCATGATGAAAACCATTGAATCCCAAATCTTGAAAGAAACTTTAATCTATGATATTAATGATAATGCCTTGGTATAAAGGAAGGCTTGATGAATTAAAGTGATTGGATTGATGATGCCTTGGTTAGAGAAGGCTTGATGAACGGATATAATGAGATTAGTGGATCGGAGTGTCACGTTCCGACACATAGAATTAGTGGATCGGAGTGTCACGTTCCGACACATAGAATTAGTGGATCGGAGTGTCACGTTCCGACACATAGTATTAGTGGGACGGGTGTCACGTTCCGACACATAGAATTAGTGGATCGGAGTGTCACGTTCCGACACATAGTATTAGTGGGACGGGTGTCACGAACCGACACGTAGATATAGGGGATCGGAGTGTCACGTACCGACACATGTAGGGGATCGGAGTGTCACGTTCCGACACATGTAGGGGATCGGAGTGTCACGTTCCGACACATATAGGGGATCGGAGTGTCACGTTCCGACACATATAGGGGATCGGAGTGTCACGTTCCGACACATAGTGGTAGGGGATCGGAGTGTCACGTACCGACACAAGAGGAAGAAAGATAATGAATCTCGAAAGATGATAATATATTCAACATAATGAACTTAATTCCCAAATGAGTATGGTAATGAGGCTTGAGCCCTCATGAATGAACTTGATGGTGTTATTGATGATTATGATACTTGTTGTTGCTACATGTTGAGTTTATAGTTGATTTATAATTTATTTGATATATATTGTTCCCTATTTTGAGTTAACCGATGATATCTACTCAGTACGTGTGGTTGTACTGACCCCCTACTTTATGTTTTCCTTTTGTTATTTGTGTTATGCAGCAAAACGTTCCGTCACTTCGACTCAGCAGTAGATCAAGCCAGTCTTCACTTCATCGGAAATTCAGGGTGAGCTAATGCGTCTAGCTTGGACTGGGTCTCCTTCTTCAAGTCTTGATGCCTTGAACTTCCGGCATGGACTAGTTTTTAATTGTTTTAGCTTTTTAGACATTCTTAGATTAGTAGTTTGAGATAGATGTTCTTGTGGTGATGACTTCCAGATTTTGGGAATATTAATAATAAGTTTTGAGTTGTTTTTCTTTATTAATGAGTTTAAGTCTTCCGCATTATTTTCTGTTGAAATATCTTGAAATGTTAAGGTTTAGATGGGTTGGTTCGCTCACATCGGAGGGTAAATGTGGGTGCCAGTCGCGTCCTCGATTTTGGGTCGTGACACTATCAGAATGTACTTGTTACATTGTGGAAAGAGAGGACTTTAGCTAGAGACTGTAAGTTACCCAAGAAAACAAAATATTGCAAAGTAATTATAGATAATGACGAATACATGCAAATAGATTACATAACTATGAATTAAGTGAATGATAGTATATATGAAGTATTGGATATAGAAACTGAAATAGAAAATGAAGACAAATATTGATCTAGATATGAATGAAGAAATCTAATGTCTGAGGATGACATAAAAATAATATCCAAAGAAGACTATCAAAATAAAGAATTATAAGAACAAAAAATTATACTTGATAATACAATTATTGAACAAATAAAAGGAAAAGGATTAGATTTAAGTGTTGAAAAAATACTTGAAATACCTACCTTAAGGAATTGGTTCAAAAGACAAAAAGATGAATACTATGTAGTTAGAAAAAAAGAACACATCATAGATTGTAAAAATACAAAAGGAAAAGCACAAATACCTATACTAAATAAGAGTATAATAAATAAAGAAATACAAGATATAAAAGCAAAAACACCCATAAAATACGTACATTTAGGAGGAAAAGAAATATTAATAAAAGCTTGTTTTAGAGAAGGAATAGATACACCTATTGAAATATATTTAGCAGATGATAGAATTATATACCCTATAGAAAAAAGCGTAATTAGTGCAGTAAATGGAAACTTAATATACCAAAAATCAAATTTATAATAAGTGTCAACTACTCAGTATCATTACAGATAGAAATATAGATAATCATTAGTTCTATATGGCAAATGTCTGAATAGAACTAGCATCAGGCAGTAAAATATTTACAGCAAGATGTAAAAACTTATATACTAACAACAACATAAAGTAACGGCAAGAAATAAAATGGATAAAATAAAAATAGAAAATCCTTTTGAAAGAATAATTACTATAATAGACAACAATGACAATAGCTACAAAGAAATTGACATAGAAGAAGATTTAAAAATTGTAAAAGAAGATTGAGTACTTCAAGTGTACCAAATACAATAACTAGAACTACCTCATCAAGAATGAGCACATGTAAAAGGAACTATGAAATCTCGCAAAATTTATTGAATACATAAGAAATAACACTATACCACTATTTTGTAACAGGGATAATATACCAAAGAAGATATAAAATATTAATAAACACAGGACAAGAAGAGAATTATATAACGAGAGAATTAGTATTAGAAACAGAAACTATAAAAACAGGACACTTATGCCCCGGATTACCTAGTGAGATAGTAACCACAAACGAAGAAATAACAGAAAAAGAAATAATTATAGGAGGAATACCATTATTAATACCATTTAAAATCTACCAAGGAAGCCAGAACATTACCCTATGAATAAAATGGTTACAAAAAGTTAAACCATATAATATAGAGAATGAACAATTAACAATAACTTACAAAAATAAAAAAATAATTATCAAAAGAACAAAATGAATAATGAAATATATATACTTGCAAAAATTATTGTAGAAGGATACCACAACAGATATTTCCCCCCATGATAGATACAGGAGCATAAGCAAATATATGTAAATATAATTGTTTGCGAGAAGATAAATGGGAAAAATTAAAAACACCTATGGTAACAGGATTTAATAATTAAGGTAGTATGATTACATAAAAAGCAAAAATATAAAAATACAAATATGGGATAAAATACTAACAATAGAAGAAATGTACAATTTTGAATTTACAAAAAAAGATATGTTATTAGGAATGCCATTTTTAGAAAGATTTTACCCACATATTATAACAAAAACACATTGGTGGCTTACTACACCATGCGGAAATAAAATAAGGGCAAAAAGAGTAAATAACAAGCAACGTAAAACCCATAGGATGGATAAAAGGAAGTGAAAAAATAAAACTAGGAAATGGAAAATATAAGTAAAAATCAAATAACACAATTAGAAATTATCATATTTACAATAGATAAAGTTTAAATAATTAATGAACAACTAGAATTATTATATAGTGAAAATCCATTACAAGGATGGGAAAAGCATAAGATAAAAGTAAAAATTAAATGAAAGATGAAAATAGTATATTAACACAAAAATCATAAAATATAAATTTTTGTTGATTTAGAAGAATTCAAAATGCATATAGATGAACTATTAAAGAATAATTATATGCAAGAAAGCAATAGTAACATACAATTCCAACATTTATAGTTAATAAACATAGGGAACAAAAACGTGGTGACAGTAGAATGGTCATAGATTATCGCAACTTAAATGCTAAAACTAAAACAAACATATAATTACCCAATACAAAATAAGATACTAAAATTAAGACAGATACAAGGATACAACTATTCAATAAATTCGATTGTAAATCAGGATTTTATCACTTGAAACTAGAAGAAGACTCTAAACAGCTAACAACATTTACTGTACCACATGGATTTTACGAATGGAATGTTCTACCATTTGGATATAAAATGCACCAGGTAGGTACCAACATTTTATGGACAATTATTTTAATCAATTAGAAAATTGCATTGTATATAGATGACATGTTATTATATTCAAAAACACAAGATGAACATATTAGGTTATTAGAGAAATTTAAACACATAATTAAACATTCTGGCATAAACCTAAGTAAAAACAAAGCAGAAATTATGAATCCTCAGATAGAATTTCTAGGAATACAAATAGATAAAGAGTTACAAAAAATGAAAAATATAAGTCAGCCATATGACTATAAAAATGCAGAGCTATGTCGATCGGAAGATAGAAAAATTCCTGAGCTACAAGGAGACGTTGGGAAACTCCATAAAACCCATGACAATGTTTGTTTAAATGCAGCTACAGCAAGCACATCTATGACAAAAGGAGTCAGTGGAATAAGATATACGAATTCAAATATGAACAAAATCCTCGATAAACCATTTATTCTGAAAAACCAAAAAGACTCATTATTTATACCACCACAAACAACTACTTACTCGGAAAGTTTAAATCAAGATAAAAAAGCCTACAACCACATAACCCGCTCATATATTGAAAACCTTTATAAAATCCAAAATTATTTAAACTCAACACCAAGATCTCCAACTGCCAAAGAGCCTCATACTTATTTTATAACCCAAAAGCTACAAGGATATAATAAGTTCATAGCGCAACCAGGCACCAATGCGAATCTAGTAAAAATATGTTATAGTTATGGAATACTCAACACCGTTTATACCCAAAAAGGAGATGAAATATCGACCATACCGGAGTTATACAAAGCCTTATGAACTATAAAAGAATTACTAAAGGAACATTATTTTATATAAAGTTTTATTCAGCACCAGCAAAGATATTGTTTGAGGAGATAAAACCAATTATACAAGTTAAAAAGATTGGTTTTGACTAGAGATATGATAATTCCGGAAGATATCGGGAACACACAAGAAATACAAAGAATTGAGATACCAGAATCTACGCCAACAAGAGGGTTATTGGAATCACAATATTCTAAATGAACTAACCAACAATTTTTTAAACGGAAATTCAGTATGGAGCTATTATGTAGGGAGCAAGTTATGATATTCAAATTCTAGGGAAATTAGAGAACAAGATATGGAGGAGATACGCCAATGGATACTACTCAGTTTACTCAAGCCGGAGCAAAAACCAACAACAAGAGCATTAAGGAAAGAGTTTATTTCGGAAGAATTATTAACTAGATATTGCAAAATTATTGGACAAAAATACCCCGACCATATATGTTCAAAATGTCAGGGAGAAGATAATTTCATACCAGATGTCCAAATCGAATGAAGATACGTGGAAAGCAGAAAAAGACGGACATAGAGATTTGGACAACTACAACAAAGAAGATAAGGAGAAAAAGTCGTAAAATAAATAGTAAATAGAGACGTGGACAACTACAACAAAGAAAATAAGGAGAAAAAGTCGTAAAATAAATAGTAAGAGTCATTCTGTAACGACCTGTTTAGTCGTTTTGAGCAGTAAATTTTATTTTTGGAAAAACTGGCTGAGACGACGGAACCCACGACGGACCGTCATGGTCACGACGGACCGTCGAGGGGGTCTCGTTCCAGAACACTTATAATACCAAAATTTGGGTACTGAATCAACTCTCTGAACTTCTTAACGGAATGGCAGGACGGACCGTCGTGGGCACGACGAACCGTCACAGACCCTTTAATGGAATTGAGTCTCTAAACTCTGTGACTGAGCAGCAGGATGGACCGTCGCAGTCACGACGAGCCGTCATAAGCTGCGTAATCCCGGGATAGGTCGGATTTCTGTTTAAGTTTTAAAGGGGCGTTTTGGACTATTCCTGCTATAATTATAAATTTCGTGGGTTAATATTAACAACTCAATTTCTTGGAGGTTAAAAAAGAGAACCTTGAGTAATTAGTGGGTTAATTCCTCACCTTTTATACTTAATTATATGCTAATTAGGGTAAAAGAAAGAGGGTTTTTGAATAACAAAAAATAGAAAAGAACAAAGAGAGGGAAAGAGAAACGATCGAGAGAGGAGAAACGAAGAGGAAAACAAAAGCTTTGGGAAATTGGTTTTGCTTGATCACGAATCTTCGGTGGAGGTAGGTTATTGTTTTTATGCTATTCATAGTAGACTCTTAATAGCGAATGATATGTGTTGGTAATATTATCTCATCTTCTATATGCTTAATTGTATGCTTGCATGAATGTGATTATATAATGGTGATAAAATAAGCATGATAAGATGACAGCTATTGAATCATAAATCTCATAAATCTTGAAAAACCTATCTCTTTGTTAATGATGATGCCTTGGTATAAGAGAAGGCTTGATGAACTAAAGTAATGAGATTGATGATGCTTAGTATAAGAGAATGCTTGATGAACTAAAGTGATGAGGTTGATGATGCCTTGGTATAAAAGAAGGATTGATGAATTGATAGAATGATATTAGTGGAGCGGGTGTCACGAACCGACACGTAGAATTAGGGGATCGGAGTGTCACGTTCCGACACATAGATTTAGGGGATCGGTGTCACGAACCGACACGTAGAATTAGGGGATCGGAGTGTCACGTTCCGACACATAGATTAGGGGATGGTGTCACGAACCGACACGTAGAATTAGGGGATCGAGTGTCACGTTCCGACACATAGAATTAGGGGATCGGGTGTGTCACGAACCGACTCGTAGAATTAGGGGATCGAGTGTCACATACCGACACATAGTAGTAGGGGAGCGGAGTGTCACGTACGACACGAGATGAATAAAGATAATGAATCTTGAAAGATGCAATATACTCAATCTAATGAACCTAATTCCCAAATGAGTATGGTATTGAGGCTTGAGTCCTCATGTGTGAACTTGGCGGTACTTATTAATGATGATAGTACTTGTTGTTGCTACATGTTGAGTATTGTAGTTGATTTATAATATTACTTGATATATATTGTTTTCTATTTTGAGTTGGCCGATGATATCTACTCAGTACTCGTGTTTGTACTGACCCCTACTTGTATGTTCTTTCTTCGTTATATGTGGAATGCAGCAAAGAGACCGTCGTCTTCAACTCAACCGCAACTCTAGTAAGTCTTCATTACATCAAATTTCAGGGTGAGCTAATGCTTCTAGCTTAGACTGGATCTTCTTCTTCAAGTCTTGATGCCTTGAACTTCCGGCATGGACTAGCTTTTTTTTTTATTTATTTAGCTTCTTAGAATACTCTTAGTTTAGTAATTTGAGGATAGATGTTCTTGTGATGATGACTTCAAGATTTTGGGGAATAATAGTTGTTGAATTTTCGAAGTTATTGAATTGATTTTTATTAATGAGTTTAAGTCTTCCTTGTTGTATTTTGTTCATTATGTTTGAAATGTTGGGGTTTAGATTGGTTGGTTCGCTCACATAGTAGGATAGGTGTGGGTGCCACTCGCGGCTCGGTTTTGGGTCGTGACAAACTTGGTATCAGAGCATTAGGTTCGTTGGTCTCATCACACAAGAACGAGTCTAGTAGAGTCTTAAGGAACGGTAGGGGACGCCTTTACTTTTCTTGAGAGGCTATAAGACTTTAGGAAAATTCCATTCTTTCTTTCTTTCTTTCGTGCTATTACTTGGATCCAATTGGTATCTAGGTGATACAAATTGGTATCTGACCATCTTCACTCTATTTCGCAGATGGTTAGAACTAGAGCAACGACTCACCAACACCAACACCGGCAAGACAGGATGCGTCTGAGCCAGCCACTGGGGTTGTAGCTCGGAGAGGAACAGTGGCAAGAGGCCGTGGTAGAGGTCGTGGGAGGACGTCCTCTAGAAGAAGAGGACAAGCACCTAGCCCATCTGGTATAGGGCGGTGACTCCTCCACCGACTGAGAGTGAGTAGTAGAGAGGGTGAGGAAGGGGAAGATGAGCAAGTGCAGAATGAGGAATTGCCACCCACCTACCCAGAGATGATTAATCAGGTTCTTGCTTATCTTAGCGGGTTATCTGATCAAGGCCAGACACCTCCAGTGTTTTCTGCACCAGCACCTCAGGTTCCGGAGGAACATGCAGCTACCGTGGCTCCCCGCATGGACACCTCATTGGAAATAGGCACGTTTCATCTTCTGACTACAGGGCTTATAATGACAAATGATCAGCATGAACTTTTCAGTATGTTCTTGAAATTGAAACCTCCAGTCTTCAAGGGTGCTGAATCTGAGGATGCCTACGATTTTTTGGTTGACTGTCATGAGCTACTACACAAGATGGGTATAGTAGAACGGTTTGGTGTTGAGTTTGTGACTTATCAGTTTCAAGGGAAAGCCAAAATGTGGTGGCGGTCACATGTTGAGTGTCAACCAACAGAGGCACCACCTATGACTTGGGCCTCATTCTCTAGTATTTTTATGGAGAAGTATATCCCCGGGACTTTGAGGGATAGGAAAAGAGATGAGTTCTTGAGCCTAGAGCAAGGTAGGATGTCAGTTACTGCATATGAGGCTAAGTTTCGTGCATTATCAAGGTATGCCACCAAAACTTTGTTTCAGTCCACAAGAGCGGATTCGCCGTTTTGTGAAGGGGTTGAGGTCAGAATTGCGGATTTCAGCCTTACAGGTAGCGGCTACGGCAAAATCCTTTCAAGAAGTGGTAGACTTCGTGATAGAGGTTGAAGGAGTGTAACAAGATGACTTCACCATGGCATCAACATCAAAAAGGTTTTGAAAGGGAGGTGATTTTAATGGTTCGTACTCTAGAGGACAGGGCTCAGGAGGTTACTCAGTCCGACCAATTCAGTCTTCACTACAGACTGTAGTTGGGGGTCCACCTCAGACCGGTCAACACTTCTCTGAGAGACCTATGCTTGACTCCAGAGAATGTTATGGATGTGGGGATACTGGACATATTAGGAGGAATTGTCCAAAATAGAGTTATAGACCCCCAATAGCTAGAGGTAGAGGTGGTCATGGTAGAGGCCGTTATTCTGGAGGACGTGGTGGTCGAGGTAATGGTGGTCACCAAAATGGCCGGGGTGATGGGCAAACTTGAGCCACTACAACACAACATGGTAGGTGCAACAGACAGACAAGTAATTAGGGCCCATTGTTACGCTTTCCCTAGGCGGTCTGAAGCGGAGACATCTGTGCTGTCATCACAGGTAATCTTTGGTTTGTGATTGCATGGCTTCTGTATTGTTTGATCCTGGATCCACATTTTCTTATGTATCTTCTTCATTTGCTATTGTCTTAATTCACCTTGTGAATTGCTTGACATGCCTATTCGTGTTTCTACTCCGGTGGGTGAGTCTGTGATAGTTGAAAAGTATATAGGTCTTGTTTGGTGACTTTTGTGGGAGGCAACACTTATGTAGATTTGTTATCCTAGGAAATGGTTGACTTCGATGTAATTCTGGGTATGACTTGGCTTTCTCTAAATTTTGCAATCTTGGATTGTAATGCTAAAAACCGTGATGTTAGCCAAGCCTGGGACAGATCCGTTAGTGTGGGAGGGCGACTGCACTTCCACTCCGGTTCGTATCATCTCCTTTCTTCGTGCTAAGAGAATGGTTAGTAAGGGTGTTTAGCTTTCTTGGCACATCTCAGGGATGACACTACTCAAGTACCTCCAATTGAGTCGATTTTGGTAGTCCATGAGTTTCTGGATGTGTTCCCTGCAGATCTTCCTGGTATGCCACCGGATAGATATATTGACTTTGGCATTGATTTTGAACCGGGTACTCACCCCATTTCTATACCCCCTTATAGACTGGCTCCCGCTGATTTAAGAGAGTTAAAGGCCCAACTTCAAGAGTTTTTGAGCAAAGGCTTCATTATACCAAGTGCATCTCCTTGGGGTGCTCCGGTGTTATTTGTGAAGAAGAAGGATGGGAGTTTTCGGATGTGCATAGATTATAGACAACTGAATAAGGTAACTATTAAGAACAAGTATCCTCTTCCTCGCATTGATGATTTGTTCGATCAGTTACAAGGTGCTTGCACCTTCTCAAAAATCGATTTGAGATCAGGTTATCATCAGTTGAAAATAAGGGCAACGGATGTGCCCAAGACTGCTTTTCGGACAAGATATGGGCATTATGAGTTTTTAGTAATGTCTTTTGGGCTTACGAATGCCCCTGCCGCTTTCTAGAGCTAGATGAATAGGATTTTTAAGCCATATCTGGATCTCTTTGTCATCGTATTCATTGATGATATATTGGTATACTCAAAGAGCAAGGAGGAACATGAGGAGCACTTGAGAATGGTATTGGAAATGTTGAGGGAGAAAAAGCTTTACGCTAAATTCTCCAATTGGATGTTTTGGCTAGATTCAGTGTCCTTCTTAGGACAACGTGGTTATAAAGATGGGGTGATGGTGGATCCATCTAACATCGAAGCAGTGAAAAATTGAAGAGACCTACAAATGTTACAGAGATAAGGAGCTTTGTTGGTTTAGCTAGCTACTACCGCCGATTTGTCAAGGGGTTCTCTTCTATTGCTTCCCAACTGACAAGCTTGACTTAACAGAATGTCCCATTTGTTTGGTCGGATGAGTGCGAAGAAAGCTTTCAGAAGCTCAAGACCTTATTGACTACTGCACCAATTCTTACCTTGCCGGTGGAAGGCAAGAATTTCATTGTTTATTGTGATGCATCCTACTCGGGTATGGGTGCAGTGCTAATGCAAGAGAAGAATGTGATTGCTTGTGCTTCAAGGCAATTAAAAGTGCATGAATGTAACTATCCGACCCATGATTTGGAATTAGCTGCGGTAGTGTTTACATTAAAGCAATGGAGGCACTATTTATATGGGGTTTAAGTGTGAAGTCTATACGGATCATCGTAGCCTACAATATGTTTTTACTCAGAAGGATTTGAACTTGAGACAGAGGAGATGGATGGAACTACTGAAGGACTACGATATCACAATCACATCTTTGTATCATCCGGGAAAGCTAATGTCGTGGCAGATGCTTTAAGTAGAATGGCCGGAAGCATGGGAAGTCTAGCTCATTTGCAAGGTTCTAGACGCCCATTGGCTAGAGAAGTTCATATTCTGGCTAATGACTTTATGAGGTTAGAGGTAAATGAGAAGGGAGGATTTTTGGCTTGCGTGGAGTCAAGATCTTCCTTCCTTGACAAGATTAAGGGAAAGCAGTTTACTGATGAGAAATTGATCCGGATCCGAGATAAAGTGTTGCAAGGAGAGGCTAAGGAAGTACAAATCGATGAGGAAGGTCTTTTGAGAATTAAGGGAAGGGTATGTGTACCCCGCGTCGATGATTTGATCCACACTATTCTTATAGAGGCTCATAGTTCAAGGTATTCTATACATCCGGGTGCAACCAAGATGTATCGTGACCTAAAGCAACACTTTTGGTGGAATAGAATGAAGCGCGACATTGTTGATTTTGTTGCCAAATGTCCAAATTGTCAACAAGTAAAGTATGAACACCAGAGGCCCGGAGGAATACTTCAGAGAATGCCCATTCCTGAATGGAAGTGGGAAAGAATTGCAATGGATTTCGTGGTTGGTCTTCCAAAGACATTGGGTAAGTATGACTTCATTTGGATTATTGTGGATAGGTTAACTAAGTCTGCTCACTTCATTCCGGTCAAGGTGACATACAATGCAGAGAAGTTAGCCAAACTTTACATCTCGGAAGTTGTTCGGTTGCATGGAGTCCCACTCTCAATTATATCAGATAGAGGTACGCAGTTTACTTCTAAGTTTTGGAAAACATTGCATGCTGAATTAGGTACTAGGTTGGATTTAGTACCGCATTCACCCTCAGACCGATGGTCAGTCTGAGCGAACGATTCAAGTGTTGGAGGATATGCTTCGTGCATGTGTGATAGAATTTGGTGGCCGATTGGGATAGCTTCTTACCTTTGGCAGATTTTCTCTACAATAATAGCTATCACTCAAGTATTGGTATGGCCCCATTTGAAGCACTGTATGGGAGAAGATGTAGGTCTCCCATTGGTTGGTTTGATGCATTTGAGGTTAGACCTTGGGGTACTGACCTTCTGAGGGAATCGTTAGATAAAGTGAAATGCATTCAAGAAAAGCTTCTAGCGGCTCAAAGTAGGCGAAAAGAATATGCAGATCGAAAGGTTAGAGATTTGCAGTTTATGGAGGGTGAACAAGTCTTGTTGAAGGTTTCGCCCATGAAAGGGGTGATGCGGTTTGGTAAGCGAGGTAAGCTTAGCCCAAGGTATATTGGTCCCTTTGAAGTACTTAAGCGAGTAGGGGAGGTGGCTTATGAATTATTCTTGCCTCCAGGGCTGTTTGGAGTACATCCGGTATTTCATGTGTCTATGTTGAAAAGATACCATGGGGATGGAAACTACATTATCCGTTGGGATTCGGTTTTGCTTGATGAGAATTTGTCTTATGAGGAGGAGCCTGTTGCTATTTTAGCTAGAGAATTCCGCATGTTGAGGTCGAGAGAGATTGCATCCATCAAGGTTTTATGGAAGAATCGACCGGTTGAAGAAGCCACTTGGGAGAAGGAGGCTGATATGCAAGAAAGATACCCACATCTGTTTACAAATTCAGGTACTCCTTTTCGCCCTTGTTTCTTTTCTTGTGATCGTTCGAGGATGAACGATGGGTAAATTTGTATCTATTGTAACGACCTGTTTAGTCGTTTTGAGCAGCAGATTTTATTTCTGGAAAAACTGGCTGAGACGACGAAACCCACGACGGACCGTCATGGGCACGACCGACCGTCGAGGGTGTCTCGTTCCAAAACACTTAGAATTCTGAAATTTGGGTACTGAGATCGACTCTCTGAACTTCGCGACGACATGGCAGGACGGACCGTCGTGGGCACGACGGACCGTCAAAGACCCTTTAGTGAAATTTATTCTCTGACCTTTGTGACGGAAGCAACAGAACCGACCGTCGCAGTCATGACGGGCCGTCACAGGTTGCGTAACCCAGGCTGGGTCGGATTTCTATTAAAAGTTTTTAAGGGGCGTTTTGGACTATTCCTGCTTATAATTATAAAGTTAGTAGTTGAATATTAATAATTTGATTTCTTGGGGGTTAAAGGAGATAACCTTGAATTAATTAGTGGGTTACTTTGTCATCTTTTATACTTAATTATATGCTAATTAGGGTAAAAGAAAAAGGGTTGGAATAACAAAAATAGAAAGAACAAGAGAGGGAGAACGATCGAGAGAAGAGGGAAACGAAGAGGATAGCAAAGATTTTGTGTATTTGCTTGCTTGATCACAATTCTTCGGTGGAGGTAGGTTATGGTTTATGCTATTTCATAGTAAACTCTTAATAGCGGATGATATGTATTGGGTAATATTGTAAACCCTTCTATATGCTTAATTGTATGCTTGCATGAATGTGATTATATAATTGTGATAAAATAAGCATGATGAGGCTATTGAATCCTAAATCTTGAAAACCTCTTTGTTAATGATGATGCCTTAGTATAAAAGAAGGCTTGATGAACTAAAAGAATGAGGTTAGAGGATCGGGTGTTACGTTCCGACACCAGGATAGTATGATGAGGATCGGAGTTTCACATTCCGGCACTAGGATAGAATATGGATCGGGTGTCATGTTCCGACACCAGGATAGTATGATGAGGATCGGAGTGTCACGTTCCGACACCAGGATAGTATGATGAGGATCGGAGTGTTACGTTCCGACACCAGGATAGTGAAGAGAATGAATCTTGAAATATGTTAATATACTCAATTTAATGAACCTATTTCCCAAATGAGTTTGGTATTGAGGCTTGAGTCCTCATGGGTGTATTTGGTGTACTTATTAATGATTATAGTACTTGTTGTTCCTACCTGTTGAGTATTGTAGTTGATTTATGATATTATCTGATATATACTGTTTTCTATTTTGAGTTGGCCGATGATACTTACTCAGTACTTGTGTTTTGTACTGACCCCTACTTGTTTGTTTCTTTCTTTGTTATTTGTGGAGTGCAGCAAACGTGTCGTTGTCTTCAACTCAACCGCAACTCTCGCCAGTCTTCATCACACGAGATTTCAGGGTGAGCTAATGTTTCTAGCTTGGACTGGATCTTCTTCTTCATGTCTTGATGCCTTGAAGTTCCGGCATGGACTAGCTTTTATTTATTTTAGCTTCCTAGATACTCTTAGATTTAGTAATTCGAGGATAGATGTTCTTGTGATGATGACTTCCAGATTTTGGGGATAGTAATTGATAAATTTTAGAAGTTAATAATTGATTTTGTTAATGAGTTTTAAGTCTTCCGCATTACTTTCTGTTTATATTATATTGAAATGTTGGGGTTTAGATTGGTTGGTTCGCTCACATAGTAGGATAAGTGTGGGTGCCACTTGCGGCTCTATTTGGGTCGTGACACTTATTGACGAACATTCCATGAATTTCGAGTGAAAATCTTGAACTCTTCATATTGTTCCTTAAGCTTTTCTTGTTGTTAAATGGAGTTTGAAAAGAAAGTTCTTGAGAGATATGAGAGGGATTGGTTTAATCTGATTTGAAGTGCGTGAAAGTGGTATAAAACTGACCTCAAATTATTATAAACTCGTCCCCCCAAATATTCAAAAGATCCCTCTCTTAAATGGGTCTTGTTGTGATATTAAATTGACTTAAAAACGACGCAGACGAATCAGGGAAGTGGCTGCGCATCGCTGGGTCAATTTCATATTTTATTTTTAAAATCCTTGTTGAGGCGTGGAGGATCTGTTTCACGAGGAAACATTTGGTCCTCCATGTGATTGGCTGTGTGTCGTACAGCAGCCCTCAAATTCTAGGCTGCGCACAGGCTGCCTTGGCAGCCTGCTCGCCCATGTTTGAGTCCTCCTTAAGGACCCTTCGGATAGTCCTTGGGGAGTCGTTATCGGACGTTTAGACCATTTCTACTACATATTACCTATTTAATGTCTTTTTACAAGTTTTGGATTTCATTAGATACTCCCGAACCTTCACAAAACATAGGGTTGTCAACAAGTTCAAATTAGCTAGTTTCCGAACGTTAAGGTCTTTCTTTGTCGTTTTGGATTTAAGATTTTCTAATTGATTTCATTACATTAATATAGGTCTGGAAAAATCATTTAAATCATTTTTCAATAAGGTAAGCTATAATCTATGTCATGGAACTTCCAGAATGTTACATTATCCCCCCTAGGAACATTCATCCCCAAATTACACTAAAATCTTTTCGAGGGTAAGGATAGACTCAATACTAGTATCCCCACAAACAACAACATATAATCATAACCTTACACATAGAAACTCAATTTATGATGCACAACATATAAGATCTCAACATTTCATAACACATAAGGAGGAACTCCTCCCCAACATTAACATGAGCTCAAAATACATCAAAGAGTTACCATGCTATCATTCTTCTCAAGACAACAACAGAACAACAAAATCTCAAGATGACACATGCATACACATTTCCTTTAAGTGCAAGAATCGAGTATGAAGGCATTTTATTAAAACTCACATTGGTACAACCTTTACCAAAACATGCACCTACTTAAAAAGCAAGTCAATTTCATAATTCATTATTAATTTCTCTACAAGAGGAATGTCTAACCTCATGGAGTGAAAAGATGAGGGTAGCAGGACTGCATGTCAGCTTTGGACTCCCATGTTGCACCTTCAACAAGATGGTTCCTCCATAGAACTTTTATGGAGGAGACCTCCTTGTTCCATAACTTCATGACTTGGTGATCTAGGATCTCGACTAGAACCTCTTCATAGGAGAGGTTCTCATCCACCCCTAAACCTTCAATAAGAAGAAAAGGAACCGAGTCGCCTATGCATTTCTTGAGCATATAAACATTAAACATCAGATGAGCCGAAGCTAGTTCAATTGGTAGTTTCAGCTCATAGGCAACTGTTGCAACCCGTTGTTATACTTTATAACGACCAAAATATCGGGGACTTAACTTCCCCTTCTTACCAAACCTCATCAACCCTTTCATAGGTGAAATCTTTAAATAGACATGTTCACCTATTTCAAACTCAAGATCTCTTCTTCTATTGTCGGCATAAGACTTTCGCAGACTATAGGTTGTCTTTAATCTATCTCTTATTACTTGTACTTTCTCTAAAGCATCATAGATAATATCGGGACAAAGGAGTGAGGACTCACATACCTCAAACCATCCAATGGGAGACCTACATCTTCTACCATAAAGAGCTTCATAAGGTGCGATGGAGATGTTCGAATGGTAACTATTGTTGTTGGAGAACTTTATAAATGGTAGGTGATCATCCCAACATCCTTTGAAATAAATAACATAGGCTCATAAAATATCTTCAAGGGTCGGAATGGTACGTTCCACTTTCCCATTTATTTGAGAATGATAAGTGGTACTAACTTTCCAACATGAGAAGTGAATTGGATAACCCTATCTGAAATGATGGAAAAAAAAATAACATGAAGACTCACAATCTCATTAATGTATATTCTTGCATAATCTTTGGCAGTGTAAGTAGACTTAACGGGAATAAGTGGGCAGAGTTGGTCAACCTATCCGCAATAACCCGTACTGAATCAACTTTCTTTCTGGTTCAACGCAACACAACAACAAATCCATATTGATGGCTTCCCACTTCCAAGTAGGAACATCCATGATTTGGGTTAAACCACCCGGTTTTAGATGCTTGGATTTGATTTATTGACAATTTGGACACTTAGGGAGAAATTCTGCCATGTCTCTTTTTAAACTATCCCATCAATTGACTTCCCTAAGGTCATGATAAATTTTGGTGGCACCCGGATGAATAGAATAACGGAAACCCTGAGCTTCTTCTTGATTTTTATTTCTCAAATTCTCAACATCCAGTACACATAAGCCTCTTGGTGCCTAAGAGCACCATTCCCCCATTGGCAGAACGGCTCATTAGGCAAACCATGTACCGATTTCTTCAACTCCATCAATAGAGAATCAAGATGTTCCTTAGAATTCACCTCAACCACTAATTATGAATCAGAGTTATGATTTACCATGAAACCACCATCTGGAGTATCTTTTAGCTGCACACTTAAATGAGGCAACCTATATTAATATTTAACAAGTTCTTTCTTCTATTCTTTCACATGAGACACATTACCCATAGTCATTCAACTCAAAGCATCCGCGGCCACATTGGCCTTGTCGGGGTGGTAAAAGACACTCATGTTGCAATCCTTCAAAAGTTCTAGACATCTTCTCTGTCGAAGATTCAACTCCTTTTGTGTGAACACAAATTGAAGACTTTTATGGTCAGTAAACACCTCAACATGCACAATACAAGTAATGTCTCCATATTTTCAAGGCAAAAACTACAGCAGCTAACTAAAGGTCATGATTCGGATAATTCTTCTCATTAACTTTGAGTTTCCTAGAAGCATAAGCTATCACCTTGCCATGTTGCATGAGAAAGCATACCCAGACCACTTGGGAAGCATCACAATACACTACAAAGATTTTATTGCCCTCCGTCAAAGTCAAGACTGGAGAAGAGGTAAGCATATCTTTCAACCCTTGGAAACCTTTTTCACAAGATTTCGACCACTCAAACTTCACCTTCTTTTGGATCAAGGCTGTAAAAGGAGAAGAAATGGACAAAAATCTATCAACAAGCCTTATATAGTACCCGAATAGACCCAAAAATCTTCTTATGTCGGTGGGAGTTAAAGGTCTACGCAAATTTTTGACCGCATGCATCTTCTTCGGATCAACCTCTGCACACACTCACAAGAGATAACATGGCCAAGAAAAGAAACTGACCTCAACCGAAATTCGCACTTACTAAATTTTGCATAAAGTTGGTGTTCCTTGACGACTTGCAATGCCAACCTTAAGTGACTCTGATGCTCATTTTCGTTCTTGGAATATATAAAACTATCTTAAATGAACACAATCACAAATAAATCGAGGTAACCTAAGAAAACTATTTTCATTAGGTCTATAAACAACACCGGGGTAGTTGTTAAACGAAAAGATATAACTAGAAATTCACAGTGACCATATCTACTTCGTAAAGCTATTTTTGGGAACATCTTCACCTCTCACCCTAAGTTGGTGATATCCCTACCTTAAGTCAATCTTGGAAAATAGCTAGCACCTTGGAGTTGATCAAAGAGATCATCAATCCGAGGGAGAGGATACTTGTTCTTTATGGTGACCTTATTGAGTTGGCGGTAATTAATTCACATTCTAAAGGACCCATCCTTCTTCTTTACAAAGAAGGTCGGAGCACCCCATGGAGAATTACTAGGTTGAATGAAACCCTTTTCAAGTAAATATTTGAGTTAGAGCTTCAACTCCTTCAATTCAGCCAGAGCCATCCAATATGAAGGAATTGAAATGGGATTTGTATCCGGTAAGAAATCAATGCCAAAGTCAATTTTGTGTTCGGGAGGAACTCTTGGAAGGTCATTAGGAAAAACCCTTGGGAATTCCCTCACTACAGGGATTGACTCAATAGAAGGAGTTTTAAATTCTAGATCTTTAACTCTCACTACATTGTATAGAAAATCTTTTCCTATCATCTTACAAGACTTCAAGCAAGAAATGAAATGACCCCTTGGTATAGAATTCCTCCCTCCACTCTAAAATGGGCTCATTTGGGAATTGAAACTTCCATACTCTTGTTCTATAATCTATGGAAGAAAAACAAGCATGAAGTTAATCCATATCTAAGATGATATCATAATCAACCATGTCAAACTCTACCAAATCAACAAGAGTAAATCTATTGAGCAGCATTACAAGAGATTCCCTATAGACCCTCTTTGCAACCACAGAGTCATCCATTGGGGTATAAACACAAAATGGTCAATCAAAACATCGGGAAGTGCATCAAACATCCTAGATGCCAAAGGTGTACAAAAATAAATGGTAGTACCTGGATCAAGCAAAGCATAAACATTAACAGAGAAGACTCTTAACAAACTAGTCACAACATCATGAGAATTCTCTTGTTCACCCCTAGCCTTGAGTGCATAAAAATGGTTCCTTTTTTGAGATTCGCAGCAAGGTTCACTTGATTTTGCTTGGGTATTCCCTTGACTCTTCACATAGGACATGGACACTTTTGCCACAACCATAATAACTATTTGTTCCAACAAGGCACTCACCCACATGATTCTTACCACACTTACCACAAAGTGGTTTTTCTCATGGTGGATCAACATTTCTCCCCTTTTGAGGTTTAGGATTAGACACCATATCATTGGGATTCCTGGATACATTTGTAGGAACTTGGTTTAAAAACCTCTTCTTGAACTTAGACTTGTCTTGGATGTCAATTCTACTCTTGGAAGAACCACTTACAAAAGATCTTGCCTTCTTAGCTTCTCTATTCGTCTTCCTTAGACGACTCTCGTCTACTTTTTGAGCATGAACAATCAACCTAGATATATCCATATTGTCATGAATAATACCTGCACAAAATTATTCTTCAAGCTCTTCGGACACACCCGTTACATAATGACTCATTTCACCCCTAGCATTTGAAACCAAAGAGGAAGCATATTTGGACAGCTTGATGAACTGTATGGAGTATTCCTTAATACTCATACCTCCTTGACTAAGGTTGATGAACTCCTCTTTCCTTAGCTTCCCTTTTCTCCCTTGGGAAGAATCTGTCAACAAAGGCCTTTTTAAATATCTTCCAAGTCACAGAACAACCTCCTAAAACCTTACTATCCTTCCACTGATCGTACCATGTTTGAGACACATTCTTGAGTTTATAGGTAGAAAGATTAGCCTTTTAAGCAGTACTCACCCCCATGGAAAACAACATGTTATAGACCTCATCCAAGAAATCTTGGGAGTCTTCATCAACTTTCTATTTGAGGAAAATAGGAGGATCCATCCTCGTAAAATTCCTCAGACGGCTAGACATTGAACTAGCATGCTAGTTCCCTCGAGAAACAACCTCTTTGTTAGCTTGTGCCGTAATATCTTGAGCTTCAGTGGTGATGGCTTCGGCCATTTGGAATCGGGCTGTCGTAACCTCACCATCCATCATGGCCGGAGGAATGACCGGAATTTGATCATTCGCAGCAGCTGGCACTTGGGAAGGAACTCAATTGCCTTGGGGAGTATCTCATGCATTCTCAATATTTTCTCCTACTCCTCTCGTGGATGTCATTCTTGTGTTCATTGCCTATAACCACAAGAACGGGATTAGATTCTAAAAGATACATACTGTCAAAACTCTATAGGCACGAAATATGATTTCAAAGAAAAGACAATTTTCATAATCATCACACAGACTCTCATCCATAATTATTGCGCGCTTAACAAACATGAACAAAAAACTATATAATGTTGTTTAGTGAGACATCGGATAGTTTATTTAACCTCATTCTCTGATACCAAGTTTTTCACGCTCGAAGACCAACCCCCAATCGCGATCGGCGTTGAGATCCTCTAAGAAGACTCAGACAAGTCTGTACCGTTCGTCATAACATGTCACAAGATAAAAATGCGGAAAAATTAAATTTTCTTACATATACTAAGTGAGGTATACTTAGACCTGTCACATAGAAGCTTACTTAGGCTTTTCTTTTAGCAACATGATAAAATACATACGCAAGTCTAAAAGTTGTCTCACATAAAAACCATCTAAAGAGTATGAGTTAGACTTAGCCAATAAAATGTCAATACACCATATATAGCTTACTATAATGAAATTTCAAAGAACATAAAACAAATTAAAGAGTATTCTTAGAAACTACGAAATTCTCCATAAGCTAGAATAATAAAAAGTGAGCATCCCCAAACATGAGGACCTACCAACACTTGAAAAAAGATTTCCAAGCTTCTTCAATCGACCTTCTTTAAGGACATGCATAAAAAGGACCATTTCTTTAGAAATCATGCTACGTCATTTGAAAACTTTTAATACACATACAACAAAGCATATACAAGTAAGGATCACAACAACATTGATAATGGTCATAACCAAAGACATAATAATCATAAAGTCATATTTAATTTTCATGTTCAATAGTTCAGATCAACATAACATACAAACAACTTACTAATAATCCCATCCCAAGCCTACAAGTGAAATGATCATGTGAATCCCCATGACCCCACATAATCATGTAAACAAATAGCAGACCATAAGTAATGCTTTTCTTCATACAACGTACATCATAAGTAGTCATCATCACATATAACAACATAGACCATTTCATGTTCATTAACATAACCAATATGATATAAGATAAACATCATATAGCATAAGCATTGTACTTTCATATTAATATTATATGAAAACAATCTCCTAGGATTTACCATAGAGACAACTTATGCAATTCTAGGTAGAGTCTTGTGCCCCTACCTATACAAAGTAGACTCCTCAAGTCCCCCTACACAATGTCCATTAACTTCCTTTCATTTTAATTGAGAGAAAGATCGCCTTAACTGACATACAAAATGTGGTCTAAGCATGGAATCCGGTGTCATGAATTCCCACACCAAAAGTAGGTGGTCTACCGGCCAAAGTAGAACCAAACATGAACATAGCTTTCTAAATGGATCCACTAGCTAGTATTACTATGGTGGCAACATAGTTCAAAAACTATGATATAAATTAGATACCCATAGTTACACATTACATGGCACCGAATGAGAGTCATTGTGAACCTACCTTCAAACTTCGAAAGGGACACCCCTCATGTCTAGTCCATCGGCGCTAAGCGAAAAACCCTTAGTGAATAACCTTTAAGTTTTCATTTATTCATAAATCTTATCATAGGTCATTGGAGATTAACTCTTTGAATAAACATGATCATAAGCTCTTCAGGTTTAGATGAGAATTTCCTTTCATCACAACCTTCATTTTTGAGATTAACATATCATAATAATAGTGTGTAAGGAATACAAGATAAACATCATAAACTTGCATTAATATATTCTAACCATGATCTCACATTTAACATATATATAGTCCTACATCCATACTTAGAAACATCATACATACTACAATTGCATTACAACATCATTTATATGCTAACATCAACATAATAGAGAAATCATGACTTTAGAAGACTTACCTAATTGCTTCCAAGAATCTTCATCAAGAACATACATTTAATTCATAACAATCATCCAATAATATGATGAAATATTCAATAACATACCCAATCCAACCACTTTAGTCATACACAAGTCCAACTCATAGTTAGGGCTAAGGGAAAGTGTTCATCTAAGAGTTCATTCAACTATAATTCCAATCCCTACGTTTTCATGACATTAAGTAGTAGACATAACATAATCAAATTCATTATTTATGTAGGGAACATGCTTCACACGAAAATCATCCATATCATACCAAGTACCCAACAATACAATCTTAATTAGCCATAGAAAATCATAGTTTTTCATCATTAGTCATAATAATGAGTAAGGAAGAAAACTCGTTTTGTAGAGTAAAAACCCTAGGAGTTAAATTCTGGCAAATCATATTTGAAAGGACCTCTTAGGGAAAGGAATCAGAAGAGTGAAGATGTCACATCCCGAAGCCAAACACTAGAAGTTAGAAGCAATCTCGGATTGCAACCGGCGTGCTTGCCCTCTCAAATATCTTGTACAAGCCCTTACACATCATTCATCGCATAAACATAGTGAAAAATAGTGCGAAATTAAAACTTTTTACAAACATACTTCATAGTCTTTAAAAATCTCTTTCATATAAATCAATAGGAAATACTAAGTCTCAATCTCATCATCTTAAAACACAAAAATACTTGGGACACGACCCATACAAAATACGAATATAGAAATACTTAGTCTATTACAATACATCAAATGAAAACATAAAAGACATATATGCCGTCGAGTCAAATGAGGACATACTTCAACTTCTCTGAACAATGCTACGGTCCAAGTCTTCCTTCCCAAAATCTCCTCACCAACCAGCAACTATAGAGATATATAAAAAATTCAGTTAGTACAACCACATGTAATAAGTATGGCCTTATGCATAAAAATCATGAAAACGGACATTTATTTGAAATATGCATATTTTCATTTAGAAATAATATTATAATCTCAAGAACAACATTTAACAACTTAGTAATACATAATATAACATTTAAGCAATCTAACATATTTTTGAAAGAACTTTACAGTAGCTTAACTTTACTGTACACAGTGAAGTCCTTCACTATTGCAGTGAAGTACTTTCTCCTCACCTTTAACTTCTTCTAGCATGTAGTCTCCTCACTAAAATCTATTCTAAGGCCCACTTAAGCAACATAAAGATAGACCGCACATACAACTTCTCTAAACTTACCTAAATGATCTTGAAGAACACTTCTAAATAAGTCGCATACATTCTTCAAGACTTCAAACATATCAACATATAGATAATAATATATTTCCTCATAAAAAGTTATCAAAAGATTTACTTAAGTAGATCAGAAGATAACATGTTGATTAACCTCTTCAAGACTACAACAAAAATAATCTTAAGACTTCCTCAGTTTGTATCATGTCAACATGATCAACATCTTCCCTAACTAGAGTAATTCTTAAGACTCATCTAGGTAAGACACGAAGTGACCATTCATATGCCGCCTTTCACATTTTAACTAGACAACCCTTAACTACTCTAGATAAGTACTTTTTCCATTTACATACTTCATAACATAAGTCATTATCTCATTAGTTCATCAAGACTTATGCATAAGATAAATGAAAATCAAGTAATGGTCTTGGACAAGACCAAGAGACTCATACTAACACCTTCAAAGCCTATTGTGCAATGTCTAGATAGCGTCTCATACCACTACCTAAACTACATAGAACTTCTCTAGTACTAGTAAGTAGCCACATGATGAGAATAGGCAATAACGGACATAGACCATGATATATAGACATGGAATCTGTAGTTCTAACCTACTCCGATGAGGGTGTTCTATTTTCCAATGGTGGAACTGAGACACACCCCATGTAGGCACATGGTTAAGGAATATGAAAGGCATGCTTTGTATTCTTTTCTCATTCTTTAAGTAAAACAACTTCCCGTACCATACTCTATCGGTTCTAGCCTTCTTTCTCATAGAGTAATTCACACTTAAGGTTCTCATAAAAGGGTTCCATAACAAGTTCATAACCCTATTAAATTTACCCTACAAAAGAGGTCCTGTTAAGGCTACCTTCCAATAGTTGAAAGAAACTCATGATGACTTTACTAAGGATTAATATGATATCGATCCATCCAATTAATCTTATGTCCATCATTTCTTTTACTTCGAAGGATACCATTACAGATTACAACTTTAATATTCATAACCTTAGCACTACGTTCAAGGTTTCACATAAAGGACTCTCTTAGCTTCATTTAAGGTAACATGTATTTCATGCATTCAATACTAAGATCTTTAACATCCTAAGTCAAGACATTACATATCTATAATCGTTTATACATCAAGTAAGGAACACAAGTCAACCAAGACAAGCCACCACATACTTCACATTAACTCATAATGCATGCCTTTTAGAAACGCATAAATATAACCATATCCTCTTCAAGTCATCCTATACACTATCAAAAAAGAATCAATGTGGACAACATAGACTTATATAGTCAAGTAGAAATAACCAAGACTCAACCCTAAGACTATACACGTGAAGAGAAAGTCATAGTCTAACATGATCACCTACATGACATCAATAGAACACAATATACTTTCTCATTTCTTATCATGTAGAAGATATCATCATACTTCATATAATAAATTACACAAATAGCTACATTACTTCAAGTAGTACCGACAAGGCCATGATCATCATATTGTATAAAGTAACGCCTACAAGGCCACGTCAATTGCAAGTAAAGCACATAACACCGCCACAATAAATGGACAATACCAATCACAACATAATTGAAGTATAATAAAAACAAAATAAATAAAATAGGGAATATTACCCCCACAACATCCTCAACACCTCAATTCGTTACCAAATAAACCAATTCAACACATAAGGCCATTTACCAATGGCCATGAACAATAATTCAATATAGAAACTATGATAATCAATGAAACTAGGTCAATTAAATAAATATTTATCAATCTATGATAACCTAGATATTAATTGAACACAATTCTTAAATCATTAGAAAGCCCATACAAATCTACACCATAATTCATCAACACTGGATCAATATCAAGTAACCCATAACTTAGTCAAAAACTAGGGTTCATCAAACTCATGGGTTCAAAAGAAATTTATGTTAAAATAACCAATAAAATATCAATTAAATCATTAATCAATGTTTAGAAATCATTAATGCAAGAACCCATGGTAGAATCATGAAACTGGACAATTCTACTTGAAAACTTTAGAAAACATCTTGAGAATTGGGTCTCCTTGATGAAGAGAGTTTCAAGGATCAAAATCCATACCTTTATGAAGCTAATTATTCACTTTGATTAAGAATATCCACTCAATTCGTCACAACAACCTCCACTTTGACTTTGGACTTCATGGAGTCCTAGAGAGACTTCTAAAGAATTTGGGATTTTGATTTAGAAGAACGAAGTATTATTAGTGTATTAGGCTTATAAACACATTTATAATACCCAAAAGTCCCCTAATAAAATGCCAATACCTATTTTTGAAGTGAGGTGAAATTTCAACTTCATCCATCAACTTACGGTGAAGTTGCGTGTAAACAGACCACCATCAATGGTTGCCCATTAATGGGGCACAGGTCCATGGAGGACGTCCTGGCCTTCTTAGATGGGTTCAGAGACATGGAATTGGTGGCTTAGTTCCCCAGGCTAAGTAACAAACGACGCCCACCACCTACGGGGCGTTGACTAGCCCACTAGTCATCGATTGCCATCTGTAGGTGGACTGTAACATTCCACAAAATGTACTTGTCTATTGAAGAGCCTAATAGATTTTAAGAATCGATTATTGGGGTACATAGGCATCCCAATGCCCAATAATGAGTAATATAAGGCATATTGGAGAATATTGGCTTATGGGTGTTAGCCAATTTCTATGAATTAACTAAATTTAGAATACACCTTGATGGTAAAATGCCCCAATCCAAGAGTTTTATACATGCAATGAAGACCTTAACATAAATTTTTTCCTTTATTGCACACACACATCAGTTAGAAAACATCCAATTGTCAAGCCTAGGTACCATAGCACATGACCATTTAAAATTACAATGTAGTTTAAGTAGTGCCCTAGTAAATAATGGGAATCTTTGGAAAAGTAGTGAACTTTCCAGAGTGCAAGGTTGGGGAAAGTACACGCCAACACATGTGCAACCAACGGCCAAGTGATAAGCCCCAACTGAATTGGTTAGGGTACTTTGGGGGCAGGCGTATAGGATCACGTGGGGCCAAGCTCCCTAACTAATTCTAGGTCCTAACTAACCTCACTAACTAACTAAATAACCTAGGACCAACTAATATTACTAACTAGGGTGCCCGAAATTCTAAAACCAAATCGGGTGACCTAAACGAATAACTAACGAAAGAAACATCCTAGTATCTAACCTAGGATGGTCCAAAAGGGTTAAAAATTGTCCTAACAACTTAGAGGTACTTTATTAATTACCCTAGGTTACTTGATTAATTAAATTAGAAACAAAATTAATTAATTTAGATGGACAAAACCGAAGCAATCAAGCAATTTCAAGACTTCGGTTAAGTTAAGTAAGAGAAAACCTAGTACCGAACCTAGGATTGTGCAAAGGGTTGTTTATGGTCCTAACGTCGTAGGAGAACTTTAATAATTACCATAGTTCACTTAATTAATTAAATTGGTAACTAAATTAATTAAAAATTATGGTCAAACCCTAATTAGGCTAGATCAAATTTCTCCTATTTTTAGTCGAATTAGGAGGGGCATTTTAGGTAATTCAAAAGGGAGGTATTAAGGGTAACTAATGGGACGTCTATATATAGATATTAAGTCAGTTTTATACCAGAATTACACGTCCCAAACAAGAACCACCCGAAATACTCTTAATCTCTCAAGAACGCTCTCTTTTCCAAACTCCATTGAAGAACCAGAAAAAGCTTTAGGAAGATGACTAAGGTTTTGATGTTTCCAACCAAGATTTAGTGGATTATTCATCTATAAGTTATGGTTGTTCATCCTTGAAATATCTTTCTTCAAGGAGTCAATTCCAGTGATTTTCAAAGATGATCAAAAAATTGATTTGTCCAATTTTATGATTCTAGTCATGGGTTCTTGCATCAAACGTTTTTTTTTAAATCAATTTGTTTGAATTAAATGATGTAATTTGTAAATGCTATGTTTTTAAATCATAATTCTTGTGAACCCAATCAAGCCATGCAAATTTCTATTTGGACTATTTATGGGTTAAGTAATTATGTCTCTATATTTATGAATAATGAGTTATTTTCTTATAGGATTTCTAATGATGTAAAGATTACATGCAATTGATGTGTAATTGGTCTTAGATCCTTCAGTCTATGTTGAATTGGCCTAGTTACATCTAGTATTATGATTTATACTTGGACATGATGATCATGGCCTTGCCGGCACTATTTGAAGTATTATGATAATCTGTCTAAATTATTATATGAAGTATGATGAGATCTATTACATGCTAGTTATATGTAGTATGTTTGCTCCTTTGGATATTAGGTGATCATGTTGGAATATGACTGTCTTTATGTGTGTATCCTTAAAATTGATTCATGATTATTCCTACTGGACTATATGTGTCTACGATGATTATATCGATACTGTTATAGTAATATATAGGGTGACATAATGATGATAAGGGTCATTCCCAAGTGCTTCAAAGAATGATATGTATATGAAATAAATTAAAGTAGGTTGTGTCTTATTTTGGTAGACTAGTTTCCTTTACTTGATAAATGTATATGATGAATATGAATATCTTGACTTAGTAGTCTTATGCACCTTTGTCTTGTATGTGTATTGAAGAATGTTTAATGAAAGTCTAAGATCGGTAGACCTAACATGGTGCCCTTCTAAGCATGACTAATACGAGGAATCTTCCTATTAAAAGAAGATTAAGAATGAGCTATCCTTAGAGACAATTGAATGACAGCCTTAGTGGATCCATCTTTGGTAGGTACATTATGACTAGGTAACGACTAAGAGATGATACCTTTTCATATGTCCCTTAGATTAAACATAAAATATGAGAAGAAAGGTAGCTCTATTTGACAATGAGACTAGAGTACATAAAACACCATCACATTCCTTAACCATGTGCCTACATTGGATGTGCCCTTGTTCAGCCCTTGGCAAGTAGAACATCAGAGTAGGTTGGAACTATGGATTCCATGCCTAGATAGTATGGCCTATGTCGGTTATTGACTATTCGCATCATGAAGGGCACATGCTAGTGTTAGAAACATTCAAGGAGGTTTAGGTAGTGGAGTGGGACGCTAGCTAGACATTGCACGACTAGATTTTGAAGCTATTAGTATGTGAGACCCTAGGTCATTCCAAGTCCATTATGTGAAGTATTTAATGAATGATATGTCGTCTAATTGACTTAATGAACGATCACGTCTTTAGCTAATGTATGATTAATAGAACGTGCTCTATCTAGGGTAGCTTTGAGGGTTGCTTAGGTAAGCTTGAAGAGGGTGAATGGCAGGTCTCTTCTTGTCCTACCTATATGAATCTTAGATTAATCTTAGTTGTGGAGTTAATAAAATTACTAAGAGAATGATTTTATCTTAGCATAACCTTTGGTGAGTAAAATGCAAGCTAAAGGAGGTTACTGTAAACTTGAATTTAGTGCATGGTAATGTTCTACAATATGTGATAAAATGTACGTGATATCTTGTATGTTTCTACTGAGCTAAATGTTGTTCTTATACGTATACTATGAAATCCTAATAAAAAAGATCATGTTTTATACGAATGTCATTTTTTCATGATTTTATGCATGCACCATACTTAGTACAAGTGTGTCTAATAATTTCATACATTTTGTTTATCTTTAAAGGTGTAGGTGGCGTTTGAAAGGAGTTTCAAAGTTGAAGCTTAGATTAGTGTTCATTCAAGCAAAGTTTTTAGTATGTCCTCACTTGATCCAAGGTCATCTTGATGTTTAGTTTTCCTTATTACTGTATTGTAATAGACTTAGCTATTTTCTATATTCTTATGTCTAAGATGATGACTTTGACACTTAGCCTTTCATCATGTTTTCTATAAAGAAAGATATTTTGAACTAATATTATTTAGTATGAAAAGTTTAATTCCATACTACTTTTCATACAAGTATGAAATGAATGATACGAAAGGTCTTGTCATAGACCTTTGTGAGGTTGAAGATGCCGTGCCATAATTTAGAATGCCCTCACGTCTAGGGGTACTCTCGGGTCGTGACATGGATTGACTTGGGCAGTTTTTGCCACCAACATGTGTCCTTCCTCAAGGACCAATGGTTGGTTCATGGGGATGTTTACCAGGATTTTTCCAACCCAAACATGATGGTATACGAATTTAGCACCTCTCACATGATTTT
>JAKWJD010000040.1:0-30327 GCA_027705065.1 Solanum peruvianum
CCGCATAGTTTTCCCATAAACAAAATTACTTACTTATCGAAAATAAAATAGCAAAAAAAAATAAATTGAAACAAGTAGTACATAGAGGGAGTGGACAATCTAGGCCGAGAAAAATCTTGATTGAAAGTACATATATTTTTTATTTTTTTTTCCATCTCTGACTAAGTCAAATCTCAATATTTTATTAATTATTAAAATTTCACAAAATAAAAAAAATTATTTACATAATTAAATTCAAGATTTAGAAACTTACTAGCTCTCAAGCTTGATTTTTGCACAAAATTTACGTGATTCGATCAATAAAATCTACAAATTAATTAAATCTTCTCATAGTTATAGTATAGTGGCGGTGCTCATGGATTACTCGCTAGTGGTTATGGTGGTTGTGATGATGATGAAAATGCTAGTGCAAGCGCTAGTGGTGGTGGATGTAGTACTGGTGAAGGTGGTGGTCATGGTGAAATTGGTACCGGTGATAATGATGGATGTGATGATACTAGCGCTAGTGCAGATGGAGGTGGTGGTGATGGTGATAGGGGAGAAGGTGATGATAATGATGGTGGAGGTGACAATACTAGCGCTAGTATTGGTGGAGGTGGTGGTGGCTCTAGTGGTACATAATGTCGTCTCCAACAACTTCCTAAATTATGTGTTGGTGGTGGTGGTGGTGATGCACGTCTACCCGTATTCCGGTCCAAACCTTTTACCTCTAGGGCAACATTGTAGGAAAATTGATGGATGAGTAGGGATACTAGTAGACATGAAATTATATAAGCATGCCTCATTGTGAAAAAACAAGTTTATAACTAAAGTTCCATTATGATATATAATATAAAAAAATATCGCTATGCTATAATAACTTAAGTTTTTAGAGTGTTTTTAACAAATTTCAATATATAATATTAGAGATATATATAATGAAGTTTCTAGTACATGTTTCATCTTGTCATCATTTATTTTTAAAAGATATATTTCATGCTTTTAACTCAATAATAATAATAATAATAATCGAATTCGCACATGGGAAGATTTATTATAAGTCCTACACAAATATATACATTTGTATCATATATCTAACTAAAAACTTTAAATAAGATCATTACTTACTATGAAATATAAATTCTCTACGTTTTAGTCCTTTAAATATAATATATTTAAATAGCAATTTCTGCTTTTTAGAATATTTTAGACTTATATATCATCTCATTAAAAATTTTACTAAATGAAAGATAAAATTGTTTTTTTTTCTTTGCGTAGTCCCATCATTTTTCCAAAATAATTAAATGTTTTGGTCTGGTCCCATGGCTTTTATGTTAACACGGTTTCGAAATTGAAGTCTTTTATCAAGGAAAATGCTAAATTATTAGAAAATTTGATAATTTTATTGGAAAATTTAAAAATTATAATATTTTTTTTAAAATTTTAAAATTAATTGATCTTTTACCACTTTTTATTTAAAATGTACTAAAATTAAAAAGATAAAAAAAATTTTAAAAGGTGAAATAATATAATAAAATATCATTCTACTCAAATTTTCTGACAGAAGATCTTTTCCTAATATTAATTGTCCATCTTATTCCAAATTACTCATCAATTCACTTATATGTATTTCGTCAAAGAACTTTTTTTAAATAAAGAATAAAAGAGCAACATAAATCAAAATACATGATAAATTCTCTCACAAGACAATCTTCATAGAGATTAACTTGTATTCACTGACTGTGGATAAAACAAATTACACCATCAGCTCGAACTCAATAATAAATGTATATTTTAGAATTTAGAATTTAAAAATTCAAAACTTTAGCCCTACCTCTGTCTCTTCATGTACAACTTGTCGGTGCTGATAATGATGGTGATTGTGATGGCGGTGGAAAAGGGAAATGCATATGAGATACCATATTAGCCTGTGGTGGTGTGATTCTTGTTTTTTCCCCTTTTAAACCTCTTAATTCTCTAGCATTAATCTTGAATTGAGAAAACAATTTCTTGTAAGAATTACCATATTGTTGAATAGACCTTGATGTTGCTTCATTGATAATCATGAATATTAGAAAAGTTTGAAATTATACAATATAGTAGCCTCATTCTTTCAAATTTTTAAAAAGTAATGAAGTTTCTTGAAAATTAAGTTCACAACATTCAATTATTTATATTACTCTTTCTGTAATTACTTTAACTTGGAGTTACCTCTTTCTTTTTTTTTTCTTTTTTTTTTTTAACTCTTATGAATATGAAAATAATGGTTAAAATCGAAGTCAACAGTTAATCGCTCATATCGAAAATAGAATTGACTAGTATTTTTGAAGGAACATATTGTTTGACTATCAAATCAGACCATATAAAATGTAATTATATATAACTAACGTCAAATGATAATTTAAAATAAATGGTGTGCGTGACTACGTGAGTCATAACATTATTAATTAATGTGTGACAAGTTAAACTATTATAATAACTTTATTTTAAAAGATGCATGATATAACTTAAATCCACTAAATAATTTGATTTATATCTTCATAGACAACTATAAGAATAAAATATTAGCAACTCATTTTTGAAAAGTTGACTCTCAAGTCTTCGTCATTCGGCTGAAATTGTGGTATATTATCAATATTCAAGAGGTAGATCTAGACAAATAATTTTGAAACGAATAAAAGTCTTTTCAATTTTATAATCTTAAATTTGTTAGTAATATTTGTATGGTTATTAAAAAAAATTAAATTATTTTTAAATTTTATATTTAAAAAAAGTTAATCTTTTTGAAACGTAAAAAAAATAAATAGTATGATGTAAACTTAAATGAAGTCATCGCTATCGAAGAACTTCTTTTTAAAAGTGAAAGACAAACATGAATCAAAATGCATAATAAATTCTCTCACAAAAATCCAAATCCAAATCTAACACTCATCCCAATTCCAAAGTCGGACTTTCCGGCGCAAATTCATATTTAGTCAGACTTCAATGTGGAAATCAAACACCGGATGAAATCACTAAAACAGTAAATTACATGGGGATTTTCCTGGGATTAGTATGAAAATTCGCTGAAAACTTATTTTCCTGCAAATTTTCGTACTAATTCCCAGAAAAATCTCCATGTAATTCATATTATCTTATAGTATAATAATAATAATTAAAAAAAATAAAGACAGAGACTTTGAAAGTCAAATAGTTAACCAAAAAAATACATGTGGAAGCAACATGATGTCTCGAACTCAACATACTATATTTTTTAGAATTCAGAACCAATAAACTCAAAATTTTAACTATACTCTGAAATAACTTGTTGGTGCTGGTGGAGGAGGTGGTGGTTGTCGTGGAAGCGGCGTCGTAGGAGGGAGATGCATACCAGATCCCTTATTAGCCTCTGGTGGTGTCATTGTTGTTTTTTGGCCTTTTAAGCCTCTTAGCTCTCTAGCAACTTTAAATTGAGAAAACAATTTCTTGTAGGAATTATCATATTGTTGAATGGACCTTGCTTTTGCTTCATATATTTCAAGGATATTATTATTAGAAGAAATGAATTATACATATTACCCTCATTGTTTCAATTTCTCAATAGTTAGTAATGAAGTTTCTTGAAAATTAAGTCATCACATCACCCCTACTTATATCGATAATTCTAAGTCAAAGGGTTGAAGAAATCAATGTTACTATGTGAACAACTTTGAAGTTTTCTTGTTTTTCCTTTTTATTGATATGAAAATGATAGTTTTAATCGGATTCAATTGCCAACTACTCCTATCATATATAATTTCGATTGACAGATTCACTATGTAAGCACATGACCTTTTATTATCAACTCGTTTTTGAAAAATCGACTCTTTGACTCCTAAAGGCCAAAACATAGTGTAAAAAAAAGTTAAATTTGTTAAAGGATCATTAAATAAGAAATTTGAATTTAAAATAATTATTTAATGAGATTTGAATGTCTGATTAATTTTTTTAAAATATATTGTATAAATACTAAAACTGATAATATATGTAATTGTATTAAACTAGAGGTAAGCATAGTATATATGATAGTGATGTATATTTAATTAGATGATTCTTCGAAAAATGAACTTGGCTCAAAGAGTCAACCCATATCTAAGATGTTAATTACATAGGATGGGGCTAAGATTTTTCAGCCTAATTTGTTGTAAAACAGGCTTACAACGAATTCTCAAACTAGGGTTTGGTGATAATATTTGGTATAATTTTTTAAAAAATTCTTGTTCAAAAGTTATTTTTGGAAACAATACAAAACATGAATCGTAGTTTATAATAAGTTCACCTATAATAATCCTGAATCATCCAACCACAACCAAATCTAAAACTCGCAACAAAAAGAACATATAATGGGGGACTCAATCTTATTTATAGTTAGGGCGAGCGCGGTGCTCATGTGAATGAAGCTATATATCCACTTACGAAATCCCTAACTTTTAGCCCTTATATTTGTGTTTTAAAGAAATTAAGCTAGAACAGAGTAATCTATCCTTTTAAAAATTCAGAATCTATAAATAAAAAATTCTAGGTTTATCCTTGTAAGCTCTTGTTCAACTTATTGATACTGATAGAGGTATGGGTGTGGGTGCTAGTGATAGTAATCACGGAGATGGTGATAGTGGTGATGATGATAATGAAGTCTCTGATACAAATTTTGTTATAAAAAATATATATTATCAAATTGGACATAAGAAACTTTATTATGGATCCTACACATATATACATTTGTATACTAGCTAAGTAAAATTGGATTTAACTTCTCTCGTACATAAATAGAGGTCCTTATCAATATTCAAGAGGTCTTTCCCTAAAAATAAAGAAGAAAAGAAAAAGAAAACTTTTGAACTTTGATATTTAAGGAAAATGAATTTAACATGACGTTTATACTATGATTGAATTTGTAATAAAACTTTATGAAGGTCCTATGCGCCAAAAGTAAATCTCATGATATTGATTCTGATACATCTTATTAGAAACAATCACTTGCTATCATAACAAAAATAATATTTAACATCGAAATTATAACTTTACTATACTTCTTCACTAAATTCATTGACGAACATCACGTTCGATCATTATATTACCAAACACAAACTACCTCATGGTCAATCTTTTTATTACAATATATATGAGTCATGAATCAAAATACATAGTAATAAATCCTCCTACACGCATCCTTAAGCATTTATTCCAAATCCAAAATCACTCACCAAAAAAAAAATACATATGGTATGGGACACATGTGGTTATAGTCTTATAGATATTGCAGAATTCAAATTATTTTTGTTTAAACTCTATATCATATTAAAATATTCACTTAACTAATAAAACTCAATAATGAGTTTTTCTTTTATATGAAAAATTAAAATTCTAGTTACGTCTCTATTGATTCATGCATACTTGCTGGTGATGGTGGTGGTGGTGCTCGAACTTTAATAATATGACGAGCAGGAGGGTAATGCATATGAGTTACCTTATTAGGATCTGGTGATGATGGTGATCTTGTTTTGCTTCTTAACTCTCTAGCAACTTAAATTGAGAAAAAATTGCTTGTATGAATTATCATATTGTTGGTTGGATCTTGATTTTGCTTCATGGATGATTAAGGATATTACAAGAAATAAAATTATACATATTGCTTTCATTGTTTCAAATTCTCAATATAGTATAGTAATGTGATGAATTCTCTTTAAAATTAAGTTATCACTAACACCTCAATTTATACTCAGACATGTTTTTATTTAGTTGTCCTATTTTAACTTGTAACGGAGTTCTAAAAAGTAAAGAAGAATTTAAATTTTTGTGATTTTATGATGGAAAATGCACAAGTACCCCCTCAATATATGTCCGAAATTCAGACACACACTTATACTATACTAAGGTTATATTACCCCTGAACTTATTTTATAAGTAATTTTCTACCCCTTTCGGCCTATGTGACACAAGCTTTAAAAAACAAGTCAACCAGCGTTAGACCCACAAGATAGTGTCACGTAGGCCGAAAAGGGGTAGAAAATTATTAATAAAATAATTTCAGGGAGTAATAGTACCTTAGTATAGTATAAGTGTGTCTGTGAAATTTCGGGCATAGGTTGAGGGGTACTTGTGCTTTATCCCAATTTGAAATAATATACATGTGATATACCAAAAATTCACTCGAAAATTTGTTATTAAAGAACAGTCGAAAAAAGATATATTTTTAAAAATGGATCAAACTAAAAATTATGACAAATAAATTGAAACAACTCGAGTATTATAACTTGGTCTATCTTACTTCTTGGTTCATTTTCTAATAAAGGATATTTAATGATCGACAAAATGCCGCGTTATTCTTTTGTAATATGGTGACATAACAATTCAAGTGATTTTCAAATGTAGGAATCAAATTGAAAGTTGACTATTTGACTACCAAAGTCTTGGTCACTCTGCTTAATTATTGAAAAAAAAATTAAAATAAGAAAGTCTTTTGAATTTTATAATTTTAAATATAATATAATATTTATTAATAATATATATCATTAATAAGAGAAAAATATTTCGTAATAATACCAAATCAATTCTTCAAACTCGAAAATAGTCCAATTTAGATTTTTCTTTAACGGATGGTAGTTTTAGACTTTTTAACCCTTCGGCCACTCCTGTCTTGTCTTGAAAATTAAAAAATTAATTGTAGAAAAATCGCGATAGGGACAACGACCTTGCTTCGTCACAAAGGTAGTTGGAAATTAATTATATCCACCATTACTAAGTCATGGATGAACAAAGGTACTAGTAGACATGAAATTATTATATTATTGTGACTTGAAAGGAATATTGGCGTTGCTCACTTTTTTGTCAGTTACGTTATAATGTAATAATTTTCAAATCAGATCATTTGAAAGATAACTATTATATTATAATACTATCAATAGTGAATATTGAATAATATAAATGAGTAATTAATAAAATTGTGTGTGTTACAAGTTGAAGAAATGCTTACATTATCAACATATATATTTTGAAAAAATAGATCAACACCAAACAAAACTATTTTGAGTCCATATTAAAACACTAGCTCATTAAGCTTGATAACAATATTGTTACAATTATTTTTATTATAGTCATGTGAGTGGGGTTGCATATCTTCTTACAAATTCCACAAAACTCACTAAGCCCTTATATTTTTTATAATAAAAAAAGAAGTTATTTATTTTTTTCAGAATTTAGAATTTATCAACTCGAAATTCTAGCTTCACCCTTGTCAGCTCGTGTTCAGCTTATTGGTGCTGACGGAGGTGCGGGTGGTGGTGGTGGTGGTAGTCGCGGAGATGGTGATGACGGTGGTGGCGGAGTTGGTGGTGGTGGCTTCATAGGAGGGAGATGCATATGAGATTCCTTATTAGATTGTGGTGGTGACAATATTGTTATTTTTCCTCTAATTAAACCAAAACCTCTTAGCTCTCTAGCAATCTTGTATTGAGAAAATAATTCCTTGTAGGAATTATTATTATTAATATTGTTGCATGGATCTTGATGATACTAATTCCACACAAATTAATTCATGAATAATCAAAAAAATTAGAAGAAATGAAAATATACTTATTCCCCTCATTTTTTCAAATAGTAATGAGTTTTATGAAAATTAACTTAATAACATCCCTATTTATATTACTTTTATCCATCTTTTCTTTTTTGGATTTTTTTAAGGATCGATAAATAATACTCTAGCTTAAAAAGGGTCGAGAAAATCAACGACTTATTATATGCCTGAACAACTAATATTAGGTTAAATCCACTAAATAATTTAATTAATATTTATTTGTTCCATTGTTCCAACTTGTTGAATAATTTTTATACTATAGTCCAATCACTTTGCCAAATTAATTTAATGATTTAATCAGAACCCGTGACTTTTAATTATTAGCAACTTGTTTGTGAAAAGTTGACTCGTTGACTCTTAAGTCTTTGTCATTTTGCTTTGTTGAAATTGTGGTCTTTTTAATTTGAGGGTTTTATAAAAATATTAAAGAGATATGTCACATAAAAAAAAGAAAAAAAATGAATTTTGAATTTAATATTTTAAAGTGAAAATGGTTTAGTTGATGCTTATACAATTTTAGATTTATTGTATCGGACTTAAATTTTATGGGGTACTATTATAGATGTTGGATCAATATCATTTTATATTTTTTAAATAAAAAAATATTGGATATATCATTTTATAACAAAGGGGTTCGATCATTATCATTTTATATTTTTAAATAAAAAAATATTGGATATATATAAATAGATTCGTGTGCGTTTGATTATTATTTTTTGGCAAAAAATGATGCACTTTTTTCTTAAAATTTAATGTTTTTACTTTTGCAAAAATTGATTTCACGTAAAAAGTCATAGCAATAGTATAACTTTATTTCTTAACTAATGTCATATTTAACCGTATAAGTCCAATAGAGTCATTCCAACCCCTTCGTGAGCGTTGTCATAGACAGAATATTTCTATTACCTAACACTAATTGGTTCAATTTTATAAACTAAATATGAACGCAAAAGCACATGCTTTATATAATTAGCCATTGGGTGTGGTAACAATATAATGTTGGTACAATAATTATTATATTTTGCTTGTTCATAAGTAATATATTTAAAACAAAAGAAAAAAGATGAATCAAAATGCATAATGTAATAATAATCCTCTTTCAAGCATCCTTAATCTTGTTATTACAAATCAAAGCATTCACCAAAAACATATAAAAATATAAAATAAAATTTAAGTACATATGAAATGGTACATGATGTCAAGCCCAATAAGGACTTAACTACAAATCTACTTATTGATTTTGTGAAACTCCCAATCATTTTGTCTATAACTTTATATTTATGTTAAAATAAATTCAAAATACTAATTCCGCCTCTGTCAGCTCATGAATAACTTGATGGTACTTCTGATGGTGATGGCGGTAACAAAATCACGAATTCCTAACCCTATACATTTGTATTAATTTCTAAAAAAAAATAAACAACAAATTCAAAATTCTAACTCAGCAGATGTTCAACATATTGGTGTTGACGGACGTGCGGGTGGTGGTGGTAGTTGCGGAGATGGTGGTGACGGTGGTGGCGGAGTTGGTGGTGGTGGTGGCTTCATAGGAGAGTGACGCATATGAGATTCCTTATTAGATTGTGGTGGTGACAATATTGTTATTTTGCCTCTAATTAAACCAATACCTCTTAGCTCTCTAGCAATCTTGTATTGAGAAAATAATTCCTTGTAAGAATTATTATATTGTTGAATGGATCTTGATGTTACTAATTTCACACAAACAAATTTATGAATAATAAAAATAATTAGAAGAAATGAAATCATACTTACTCCCCTCATTTTCTTTCAAATAGTAGTTTAATGAAAACTAGGTTATCACAAAATACCTATTTATATTACTTTTGTGTATTTTCTATGATTTTTTTAAGAATCGATAAAATAATACGTTAGCTAATCGTGAATCTGAGTCAAAAGGGTCAAGAAAATCAATGTCATAGTTATATTCTTGAACAGCTAATAATGTATGTAAAATAATTAGTAGTTATATACTAGGTTAAATCTACTAATAATTTAATTGATATTTAGTTGTTCCATAGTTACAACTTGTTGAATATTTTAGTAGACGATGAATAATAAAATACTTCTTTTTATAATATAGTCCTGTACTTTCCAGAATTAATTAAATTATTTTTGTCATAACCCGTGACTTTTATTACCAATTTGTTTTTTTTTGAAAAGTTGACTTGTTGACTCTAAAGTCTTTGTTATTTTGCTTGTTGAATAAAAAGGAAAAAAAAAATATGACTTTTAAATTTAACATCTTTTAAGGGAAAATAAATTAAAATGATATTTATATGATATCGGATTTACTAAATTTTACAGGGTTTTATGAGCTCCATGGATTACAAATCAATTTTTTTGTATGCATATATTGATCACAAGATAAAAAGATAAAATAGTTTGATCATTATCACTAGAGCTGTCAAAATGGATTTAGCCCATGGGGTCAGTTCAACCCAATCTGTTATTGGGGTAGGGTTGGAATAGGATTTTCAAGTCCCATTGATATTTGGGCTTATAAGCTTGAACCATATAAGTCATTGGCCCTTGAGGCTTGATCGTAGAGAGATCGGGGTCGACCTATGGCTAAAACTTTTTATTTAAGAATAACTTACATAATATCATTAGTATATAATCTAATTACTTAAATACACGATATGTTGTAATATTATGAATTTTACCAGATTTCGATACGTTCAGATACATGTATCACGAAATATATGGACTTAAAATTAGGTTAATATATTTTAGATACACTCTATCCAAGTAGATTCACATATATCTAGGATGCTAGACAGATATCGTGTCCTCGCCTCCCTTCAATCTTGCTTGTCATTCTCTTATCTCGCTCGCGTATTTGATATGCGAGATAAATGTTAATTACACTAGACTTTTTGTTAGTGTTATTAAAAAAAAACACTATTGTTTGTCATGTTTGATTTGAAAATCTTCTCATTTTCTTGATGTTATAGAATTATAACTTTGAAAAGGAAAAAAAAAGGGAAGGGCTATCCTGCCCCAGCCCTTGGCCCTTCTAGGATTTGGTTGGGTTGAACATTCCAGGCTCTTCAGAATGAAGGGTTAGCCCGTCCCAGTCCTTGGCCCTTCTAGGATTTAGTTGAGTTGAACATTTTCAGGCCCTTCTAGGATTTAGTTGAGTTGAACATTTTCAGCCATTCTAATTATCACTTTTTATTCTTCAAACAAAAAAATTGAAAGTATTAAAATAGACGTTGTGTGCGTCTTATTACTATTATTTTCACCAAAATAATGCACTTTTTCTTCAAATATCAGGTACGTTTTTTTTCTGTCAAAAATCACTCTCATGTTATTGATAGTGATATTTGTTAGAATCAAACACTTAGTATCATGTCAAAAGTTAAAACTGATAACAAAAAAAAAAACATAATGTTATTTCTTAACTTAGTCTTCAATAAACATCATATTCAATTAAAAGTCCGACTAAAGTCGTGTCAACACCCTCGCGAGCGTTGTCATAGATAGAATATTCGTATATATTACCCAAAAGTCAACTACCTTATCACATGCTCAATCTTTTTTTTTCTTTACAAAATATATGAGTTTATGTTAATATAATACAAAATACTAAGATCCAACTCCAATAAAATAATTACACAAACATATAATTTTAAAAAAAAAATTACCACGCAAAACACATGCTTTATGAAACTAGCCTTTGGTTGGTCATGGAGGATAATTAGGGTTTGGTGGTAACAACAATTATTATATTTTGCTTGTTCATAAGTTACACATTTAAAACAAAAGAAAAAAGATGAATCAAAATATTCATAATAATAAATCCTCTAATTACAAGCAACCTTAATCTTTTATTACAAATCGAAGCATTTACCATAAATTCAAAATACTTGTTCCGCTCCTATCAGCTCATGAATAATTTGTTGGTACTTTCGATGGTAATGAAGGTGGTGGTGATTCAAAATTCTCAAATATTGATGAGTTTTCTTGAAAATTAAGCTATCACAACATCCCAATTTATAGGCCTTATATTTCAATTTAGTTGTCTTGTATTGACTAATATACTAATTCAATAATGTAAAAAACTGAATCTTGTGATTTTTAAAGTAATGACATACGAATAAATATATTAAAATGCCATTTAATCTTTACGTCGATAATCAAAATTAAAGAATTGTAAAAAATAAAAATAGTAGGACAACTCAATTGAAACAGAGGAAATCTTACTTTTTTGCTCATTTTCTAACAAATATTTGAAGATCGACAATATAAACGATTGTTCTTCTTAAATTCAATCGATTTTCAAATTAAATTAATTCAGTTAAAGTTAAATTATTTTATCAAAAAAAGATTACGAATCAAATTCAACATTAAAGTTAAAAGAATTGAATTACTATAAATGCAATCTAGATTTACAAATCAAGAGTGCAAAGTGCAAACGGTTAATTATATATGTAGTAAAATTTTAAATTCACCATATATGTATATGTAATTATAATTTTTAACTAGGTATTTATATAGTTGGGTTAATTCACAGTTTTTCAATATTTGACTCTTCAAGTCTTCGTTCACTCTTCTTATCGAAAAACTTTTAAGTTTTTCTTATTCAAAACTTTTAAGTTTTTAATTTTATGTGAATTGAAAAGCGAACAAACTTTTTTAAGTTTTATAATTTTAAATAGTATTATGTTTATATAATTGTAAAAATTATCATTAAGAAAAGAAAAATAATATTAATAATAAACTATTTATATATGTATTTATAAATAAATTTTAAAATAGACCATAAAGATACTATTATATATTATGTAAATTTAAACGTATGGAGTATTTCGTAAATTTAAACGTATGGAGTATTTCGTAATAATACCAAATCAATTTTTCAAACCAAACATAGGAACCAACACAAAATTAAATTATTTTGATATTTAATATTTATATTAAAATCTGATTGATTTATATTATGCACCGGAATATTCTTTTTTGAGGGTGGTGCTCCTTGTAGAATGGTTTTTTCTAATAATTAATTAACTCTGTGGAGATTAATAGTTTCCCTTGGTTCTTATGTGTACTTTTCTATATTTTCTAGTCTCAAAATACTTATCTTGCTTTCAAAAAATAATTATCTTAAAATATCTTTTATTTTAAAACAAATATATTATTCTTTTCGTATTTTACTCTTAAGAGTAATTATTCTAGAAGAATACAAACATTATCATGAAGAAAAAAACATAAATAAATTAAAGTAAGTAGATATTAAATGGAGATAAAATAAAATATGAGTTTATTTGGATTGAAATATTTTAGGTTTTATTAAGTTAAAATAGTTTTGCAATAAATTTACATGTTTAGCTATTACAAAATCAAGGTGACTTAAAGATTATATAGGAAAATATGATAAATAATTTGAGACAGAGAAAATACGAATATCATTTATTTGACTTTCTCATTTTGCGTTTACCTGTATTAGATTCGTGAAACTTTACCTGAGTAGGTCCTCACATGATAATAAAACCTTCACCAACTTTTTCTTTTTAATTGATCTTTAATCTTATATTTTTAAAGTTATACGTGCGTTTTAAATTAAATATAAATAGTCTTTGTGAGCATTTGATCAAAAAAAAATTAAAAAAATACCTTACTTAAGTTAACAATTTGAATTTACTAGAATACTTGTTATTAAGAGGTAACTATGGGTTTGAAAATTATATTTGCTTTCATATTTGTGAGAATTATTGTAAATTAAAGGAATCCCCCTTTACTCATATTTTTTGTCATTTTAGTTTATTACAACTTGTGTGTATATGTGTTAGTTTCAGACGAATATTATTTAAGAATATTGTCAAAATATATACTTAACAAATTTCATACCATAATAAATGAACAAAAAATCAATGATGCTAACAATCAAGGTGGTTGGGGATAGGACGGGTGAAAAATAAATATTATTTTAATTTATTTTATTATATTTGTAAGTACAAAAAAATATCGTCCTAATATTTACATATGCTATAGAAATAATATATATATATATATATATATATATATAATATATATATATAATATATATATACATATATAAATATATTTCAAAAAATAAGAGAAATTATTTTCTTATAGACTCGCTAAATATAAAAAGAAAAAATTATAAACATCTCTAATAGAAAAATATCAGATTATTGTAGAGATAAACATAACAATAAGTTTAATTTACTAAATTATATTAAAGACTATTTGCATATAAATAATGTCAGTTTTATTTCTTTAACTTAGGTTTTCATATTACACTATTTGCATCAAATTTTTATAAACTGAAAAAAAAACACATTTTTATAAACTGAAAAAAAAAAATTAAACTAAGAATCAAAATACAAGCACACTCATACAAAAAGAAACAAAAAGAAAACTAATTACTAGCTACTAAAAAAAACACAATTACTCTGACCTTCTGAACCTATAAGTTCAAATCTTGATTTCACCTCTGAATTATGGCGACGATCGAGCATGGTGAACTATGGGTAGCATCTCGTTCAATACATTTTATAATGCTAATACATTATTATCTTAACAAAATTATTGAGTTCATCTGAATTCGTACCTAATATTGTATCTCCGACCCTGACGATAGAGGTTGATCAAGAGGAGGAGGGGGACTCCAATGAATTTCTACATTAGGTTTTGGTGGTGATGGTGTTGGTATGATTCTTCTCTTTAAACCTCTTAGCTCTCTAGCCACCATGTGTTGATGAGATTTAAACAATTCATTTTGAAGGGATCTTGCTTCACCACAAAGGCTACTAGAAAATTCATGGATGAAAAAAATAATCAATAGACATGAAACTATATTAATATTTGGCCTCATAATTCTTTCGAAAAAAATTGAAGTGTGAAACTAATGAGTTTTTTTGAAAATTATAAAGTGAGAATTATATTATGGTCTTTAGCCTTTTTATTTTATTTTATTTAATTACAACTTGTAAATGTAATTGTCTATATTTTTATTTGTTTTCATGTGGATAGTCAATACCGCGTTATTACTTCTTGATATTAAAAAAAAAAATTAAATTAGTCCAACAAAGTTATATTGTATTTGACTTTTTTTTTTTTTACATATATGGATGTGTTTGGTACTCCTATAATTAATTTGAAATATAAATATAAAATTTTATTTCAAAAACATTTTAATATATAATTAATCTTTATGAATATTCATTATAACAAATAAAAAATTGTAATAAATATATATATATATATATATATATATATATATATATATATATATATATATATGCGCGCGTGCCGTGTGTGAAAATATGTCTTTTATTGTAATTAATGACTATATAATAGAGTGAGTCGAGATTGACGTTAATTATCAGAATATAAGATATAACCATTTAATTTTAAGTTCATTTGAATTATAACTTTCGATGAGAAATAAAAATATATATCTGAAACGATTATTACAATTACATTTTTGAGTTTTTTTTATCAGAGTTTTTTAATTTTCGTTAAACTGAAATTTTTGGCCACATAATGATTAGTCAAATTTTGATAAAAGTTTTCAACATTTGCTGCATATAAAAGAAAAAAAAAACAATTTGGAGTATTAGTACATTTTTTTCAAAAGGAAATTAAAGTAGAGAAACTCTTGGTGCTAAAGTAGACTTTAGAACATTTTGAACATATTCATCATTAATTCTATTTTTATATTTAATAATAATTCTCAAAAAGTATTTATCAGATAATGTTTGGGGCTAATATTAATTCTTTCTTCTTTTTATAATTAAAGTTAATATAATACTACTTTTTTGTGATATTTTTAAATCTAGCTAGTTTGACTAACAAGAGCAGAAAAATTGTTTTTTTTTTTTTGCTATTAATTTCCACTTCACCTAACTTCCAACTATGAAGTTCATGACATATCCCACGTTCTAAGCTAAGTTGTCAACATTATTCTCATACTTTATCTTATTAGATGTACTACGAAATTAAGAGTTGAAGTTTATGAATTTTATATGTATAATGTAATTTTAATTTTATTTTAATTAATATTATTAAAAAGTATGTGATTATCTTATTTAAAAGCAAGTTTATATCAGAGTAGGTAAAAATTATGAAATTGAATTTCATGGATACTCGTTGTCAGAAAGATTTTCGCTTTTTGGCTCATGAGAAAAGAATCAGACATATGTGAAAGCATGTTGAAAATATAATTAAGTAGATAAATATAGGTCTCATCACCCCGACCAGTAGTCATTGTCAAAACGAATTTCAAATGTTTGACCTATGAAAAATATTGAAAATATTCCTAAACTTGGCATAAAGTATTCGTTTAATTTCGCCCCAAACTATTGATAGTCTTGAAAACACCACTTTACTCGACTAACTAAATTTAGATACACCCCTTATCTGTCACTTGACATAGCAAGTGCGCACAAACTGTTGTAGGACATGAGACTCTTAACTAAAAATCAAGAGAAAAGTTGAAAACACTCATAAACTTGCCGAGAAATTAAGAATATATTTCACTCATCTCGGCAAAGATCGTGTGAGTGTGCAGTTATGCTTCGGATGCTTCACCATAGAATAGATCGATCCAGTTCCCATTCTTTTTAGGTGCACTCGCTTTATATCTCTGACACACAAGGAAGGACGCGGTGGGAAGGAAGCAGCCCTAGCCTCTGTGTAAGATCGGGAGTTTATTTAAGACTTAATTAATCAAGTAATGTTTTTAAGGCTATCAATAGTTCGAAAAGTAAACTAATAAGTCATGCAAGTTTAAGGATAATTTTCAGTATTTCTCTCGTAAGTAAATAAAAATATAATATATCTAACAGCTTTTTTCTAATATAAATACAATGTCTAAACAAAAGCTATTGAATTCATAACATATCCTTACCTAATATTATAGTATAGGTCACTATGAAAATAGCTCTCCACTTCATTTTGCTTCTTTTGATACAAGATTTTTCTTCCTCGTGGAAATTGTGCTACATAAACAAGAACCCCTTAGGTCCATTGGTTGTGTTTGGCCGTCCACCACCTTACCCACCACCGTCTCCGAATCATAATCCGTCAATACGTCCTTATAAGCCACCACCATCACTGCTGCCTCCACCACCACCACCATTGTGTTCGCTCGTAACGCCATCGGTACCTTATCCCTAGCTAGGTCATATTTAATATGATTACTTATTATGTTTATGAAATAAGATCAAAGGTAAAGATTTTAGGGCTTTGTTATATCCTGAAGAGAATTGTTTGTATTTTTTTTTCTCAATTTGTATTATTGTGTATCGATTGTACGTCTCAAAATAATGTATACTTATTTATTGATAATGTTAATTGGGCTACGAAAGATTCGAATGCTAAGATGAATGTTCGTTCATACAAAATTAGATAACGAAGATTAAAACGATGATAATTTTTACAAGGTACAAGTAACAGACGTTCAGAATAAAATATGAGAGGTCGATTGAGATGTTTTGAATGTCTTGTATCGACCTACAAATGCATCTATCCACAACTATGAATACTATGGTATGTGATCAAGGTGTTAAAAGGAGATGGTATTAGGATATACATCCTCTGTTCCATTTTACGTAGCACTTTTCATTTTTCGAGAGTCAAACAATTTAACTTTGACCAGACATTTGCGTATGGTATCTTCAAATTTTTTGAAATGAAATTTATATATTTGTAAAACTACGTAAAGAGTACTATAAGTCACAATAATTGATAATTCAAAATATTAAAAAAGATTTATAAAAAACTTACGACCAAAAATAGGCATAATTGAATCTCGAAATGCGAAAAATGATACGTCGACGGAGGGAGTACATAATTCAAGTCAATATGACAAACAAATTAGGTAGAAATTTTTGCTTGGCCACCAAGTCCAAAGAGCTCAAATAATTTAAAAATATCCTACATGTGTCTCATTCGAATCTAACGTGTAAATTAAAAAGAAAATTTTGACACATATTGCTTTGTCCCTTTTTGTATTTCCATATCTTCTACTCCTATATTTATATCTACAAAATAATTAAAAGCTTAATACATTCACTAACATTTTGGTAGAAAAAATAATGGTAGACAACAATCGAGCAAAAGATCTCAAGGCTTTCGATGACACAAAGGCCGGTGTAAAAGGACTAGTCGATTCAGGGATAGTTCATATTCCCGAGATCTTCATTACACCATCCTTAACAGAAAATGAGTTCAGCGCTGAAAATCTCGATTCAGGCTCAGACATAGTCAACGTTCAGATCCCAGTTATTGATTTAAAGGATATGAATGGAGACGATTTTCAACGTAGGAGAATTGTTGAAGAGGTAGGTGAGGCATGTAAGAGTTGGGGATTTTTTCAAGTTGTGAATCATGGTGTACCTCAACATGTTATGGATGAGATGATTGGTGGAATTAGATGTTTTCATGAGCAACCAAATGATATAAAGAAGGAGTTTTACTCAATGGATCCTATGAAGAAGGTGATGTTTAATAGTAATTTTGATCTTTATCAAGCTAAGGTTGCAAATTGGAGGGATACATTAGCTTGTCTCATGGCTCCTAATCCTCCTACTAATGATGAATTACCACAAGTATGTAGGTAATTTTCCTCTAATTATACCTTATTTGATATATAATATATATATATATATATATATATCTATATATATATATATATATATATATATATATTATATATATATATATATATATATATATATTCATGAGAGATAATGCACAAATACCTCCTCAACTTATTCCCGAAATCCCAAAAACACACTTATGCTATACTAAAGTCCTATTACCCCTGAACTTATTTTATAAGTAATTTTCACCCCTTTTTAGCCTACATGGCACTAGTTTGAAAAAAAAGCCAATCATCGTTGGGCCCACAAGATAGTGTCACATAGGTCGAAAAGGGGTAAAAAAATATTAATAAAATAAGTTCAGTGGGTAATAGGACTTTAGTATGTATAAGTGTCTCTGAGATTTCGAACATAAGCTGAGGGGGTACTTGGGCACTATCCCTCATCATAATATCAACTGTCAAACGTGAGATATTTTGTGCATTAACTCTATTTTCTGGAGTGGAACTTCGGCAGAAAATGTTTATTTTGTGGAACCTATAAGGAAATGCGTAGTTACTATTCTTCGGATACATACTATGATACTGAGTATACCCCTCTTGTGCTATAGCTCGCAAACCACGAATTTTTTTCTGACTTTTTTTTTTGTCCTTTTGTTAGGGAGGAATTACTTCAATATTCTCAACATGTTAGAGAGTTGGGCCATACAATATTTGAGTTACTAGCAGAAGCACTTGGGCTTAGGCCCAATCACTTATTGGACATGGACTGTGCAAAAGGCCAATTCATAATTAGTCATTATTATCCACCTTGTCCTGAGCCCAATAAGACTCTTGGAATCACTAAACATACTGATCCAGATTTCTTCACAATTCTTCTACAAGATCAAATTGGTGGGCTTCAAATTAATCACCAAAATCAATGGATTGATATTCATCCTGTGAATGGTGCTCTAGTTATCAACCTTGGTGACCTTATGCAGGCAAGTATATCGAATCGGACAGATTCACTGTTTACTTTTTAAAGTTGATATACATAGATATACATACATGTTATACATGAATTATAGATTCACTGTATTTTTTTTAGGTTAAGTATATCTAAAACAAATTGCATATTTCTATTCACTAGTGATATGGACTGATCAGAGGTGAATCTAGAGTTTAGTAGTGAGTTTGATTTGACGTATTATATCGTGAATGATAGTATACATTATAAGGATATCTCTTGTGTGACTTGATGGTATAAGAAAATTATATCGAACGATACATATAACTTAAACTCATTTTTGGCAGCTTCTATCAAATGACAAGTTCAAAAGTGCAGAGCATAGAGTATTGGCACAACATATTGGGCCAAGGATTTCAATTGCATGTTTTTTCACAACTCAACTTTTGCCATTTGATACACTTTATGGCCCAATAAAGGAATTGTTGTCTGATGAAAATCATGCTTTATACAAAGATACAACAATAAAAGATTATGTGTTATATTACAACTCCAAAGGACTTGGTGCTCTTCCTTCACTTCTTCATTTAAAAATCTAAGGATGGAAAAGTGTATATTATTTCACTTGCAAGGCTACCATGTGTGATTCAGAGTTTTTAGGGTTTGCTTGGGCATGAGTTATAATAGAATACGATTTGAGATATGATGAACTTCGATTAACTTATCGTGTAAGTTTTTAAGATATTGTATTGAATAAAATTTTATGTCAGTGCAGGACAATACTGCATTATTTAGTATTTCATGATTTTAAATGAATGTCGAAATTGCTAAATTGGCTAAGTCTTGAACTTTGCTAAAAGTATTTATGATTCTTATATACGACTCCTTTACTACTCACCCCCTGCACCAAACTAAAAAAAAATTCATATATTTGGGTGCAAATTATATCATATCTCAAAAGTTTTCTCCAGTTATAAATTTTTGGAATTTTTTTATTGTTCTCGGATACATTTTTTGATTGTCTGATACATTACGATTGGTATATTACTTAATGGAGATATATCCGGGAAGGGATAGGGATGTATCCAGAAGGGAATATGGATATATCCGAGGGGGACAGAGATCTATATGAGAGGGTAGGGATGTCTTCGAGGGGAACAAGGATGTATCTGAGAGGAAAGGCATGTATCTGAGAGGGGATAGGAATGTATTAAAAAAAATATATATATATATATTATATATATATATATATATATATATATATATATATATATATATATATATATATATATATATATATATATATATATATATTCAAAAGGGAATAAAAATTTTACACTAGACAAACTGAGAGGTGTATAATATTTAAACAAAGGTTTTATTTTATATAAATATATAAAGTTTTGATCTAATCAAACAATTCATATTTTATGTCAAAATTATTATTCTTGTCCCATTAATCAAAAGGCCCCTTAATTAAAAACTACTCTTTATCGGATTCCAAAGTAGGTGCCTCATTTTCAAGTCAATAGGTTATAATATATATTTGTCTTTTATGTCCTCTCTTATATTATATTTCAATTTTAAATTAACAAGATAAAGTAAGAGACATGATAACGTACATAAATATAATATTTTTTGTCTAAATTATTATATTTTAGTTTTTTCAGGAGTCAAACAAAATAAATTTTGATTGATGTTTTAAACCTATATATTTATATTAAATTGATATGAAAAAAAAATTATAATGAAAAGTAATTCGAATATATAAATTTTTATATAAAACATTAAATTAATTTAATAACAAAAAATCAAATAAATTAATTTTCGAAAAAATAAAATACGGCAAGTAATTTAATTGATTTTTGAGAAACGAAATAAGATAACTAATTTGATACAGGATATAACAATTTTGTGAAATTACAACGCGAAAAATCGAATCCTTACCAACAAAATGAGAGTTTAAACCGCTAATAAATTCGAATCAATTACATGTGGAAATAAATAAGACACGTTCTTTGTCCATTTTATCCTCCCTTATCTCCTATTCCTATTTATAGATCTACAAAATAATCAAAAACTTTGACATATTTTATAACTCTCTTCTTACCAAAAAATAAAATTAAATGGCAAACTATGATCGAGCAAAAGATCTCAAGGCCTTCGATGACACAAAGGCCGGTGTAAAAGGACTAGTCGATTCAGGAATAGTTCATATTCCCGAGATCTTTATTACACCGACCTTAATAGAAAATGAGTTCAATACTGAGAATCTTGATTCAGATTCAAACATAGTCAACGTTCAAATCCCAGTTATAGATCTAAAGGGTATGAATGAAGACGATTTTCGACGTACGAGAATTGTTGAAGAGATTGGTGAGGCATGTAAGAGTTGGGGATTTTTTCAAGTTGTGAATCATGGTGTGCCACAACATGTTATGGATGAGATGATTAGTGGAGTTAAAAAATTTAATGAACAATCAAGTGAGAAAAAGATGGAGTTTTATTCAAGGGATAATTTGAAGAAAGTGAAATTTAATAGTAATTTTGATCTTTATTCATCTAAAGCTGCTAATTGGAGGGATAGTTTAACTTGTGTTATGGCTCCTAATCCACCTACTAATGATGAATTACCACAAGCATGTAGGTAATTTTTTAGCTAAAACCCTCTTTGTTGATTGTTTAGAATATAATTTATTTCTACGTGATACTGTTTGATTTTTGAAATTTTAGCTCTGTAAATTTTGATTAATATTTTATGATAGCATAAAGAAGCTAGTCAAGAAGAAAGAAAAAAAAATCTCTAAAGTTTATTCGTTCTATATTCATTCGTGAAGATATTTCTAATTAAAGGATTGAAGATGACCATATCAATGGATTTTCTACCACACATATAATATTTTATATAATTTTTAAATATTTATATATTAACTTTAAAAATATTAATTTTACTATGAAAATTAAATAAATTATCTATCGATAATCGAACTTGTTCTCGAATTGAAGTGGGAAGAGTCTAGACTTTAAACTAAGCCACTAAGGATACCTTAATCTAAATTAATTAGCTAGTGGTACCTTTTTTTAAAAAAAATTAATTAGTTAGTGGTAACTCTTTTTTTAATTAATTTTATTTTTTGAAAAAGGTGAGTTGAGGTTGGAATTTTTTTTTGAAAAAATTATATAAATTGGTACATTTTAATAAATAATTACTGATTTTAGCAATATCTTTTATTTATTACCATTTATAGCAATATTATGTTGAATATGCAATATGAATTAAAAGTGAATTATGTATGCAATGTATATGAATTATAATTATTTTTGTTAAATATATTATATTTATTTGGTAAAAATTTGACACATTGTATTATAAATGTATTAAAATGTGTGATAAATGTATTATCCATCATTAAAACTTGTATTATATGTGAATAATAAATTGTTCTTTGTAATATGTGTTAAACTTGTATTATAAATGAATAAAACTGATTAAGTGAAAAAAATATATATTATTGCTATAAATGATAAATATTTTTTATTATAGTATATTTATGTAAATTTTCTTTTTCTTTTTAGTCTGCCTATTTTTTTAATTTCAACTTTCTGCATGACATGTTTAACACGGTAATATTACATGACATTTTTTGTATGATTTATATTTTTTAATTTAAAATCACAAGAATCAAAAGTCTTATTTATTTTGTTAAATTTTATGTCAGCAAGCTTGGGAAATTTCTTGTGGATTCCAATTCTTCGGTGGAGGTAGGTTATGGTTTATATTACGAAAGTCAAAATAAGACAAATAAATTGAAATCAATTTTTTTTTTTTTGTTTTTTATTAGGGAGGAATTACTTCAATATTCTCAACATGTTAGAAAGTTGGGCCATACAATATTTGAGTTACTAGCAGAGGCACTTGGGCTCAAGCCCAATCACTTATTGGGCCTGGACTGTGCAAGGGGTCATTTCATTCTCTGTCATTACTATCCACCTTGTCCTGAGCCCAATAAGACTCTTGGAATCACAAAACATACTGATCCAGATTTCTTCACAATTCTTCTACAAGATCAAATTGGTGGGCTTCAAATTTGTCACCAAAATCAATGGATTGATATTCATCCTGTTACTGGAGCCCTAGTTATCAATCTTGGTGACCTTTTGCAGGCAAGTATATCGAGTCGGTCAGATTTACTGTTTACGTTTTAAAGTTGATATACATAGATATACATACATAATATACATGAATTATACATAATGAATGATTTGATTGACGATTGTTTAAGTTAATTCTTCTAAAATAGATTTACATGTGTTCTAGTCACTAGTGGTTTTGATCAAGAGGCGAATCTAAAGTGTTGGGATAGGTTATACTGGATACATCGTTTTTCAGTATATTATTGTATACATGATGGTGTAAATGAAATTATATCGAACGATGTATATAACTTTAACTCATTTTTGCAGCTTCTATCAAATGACAAGTTCAAAAGTGCTGAGCATAGAGTATTGTCAAAACATATTGGGCCAAGGATTTCAATTGCTTGTTTCTTCACAACTCAATTTCAGCCATTTGATACACTTTATGGCCCAATAAAGGAATTGTTGTCTGATGAAAATCATGCTTTGTACAAAGAAACAACAGTGAGAGATTATGTGACTTATTACAACTCTAGAGGACTTGGGGCTCACCCTGCCCTTCTTCATTTAAGGCTCGATCCGTCCATTTGACACGTCTAGTATATGCTCGGAATATTTGATATGTATCTACTCCTTCATGATTTTGGTTTTCGACTCGTGGAATTATCATGTTTGTATATTGTGTTTCACTTCTTGATCTCCATTTTCAAATGAGTATATACAAAGAAGTGAAAGAAGGATTTATTTAGTCGAATATTATTTGAGACTGATGCGTAGTTATTTTTTATTCAAGTAATTGCAATGATTGGAAAAGGGTTACTTTTGACAAGAATAACACATGAATAGAAATGTGTTAGTGTTGCTATATGAAGCAACACCATTAGGGTCATTTTGCAAAACGCGAGCCAGAATTTGAAATTTATGATTGATCATTTGGTTGGAGAGATTAAAAATTATGTATGTATGCAAGCTCCATGGTATCGAAGCCATGTACAATATATTACTCAAGAATTAGAAGATGGTATCAGTTGTAGACACGTGATTTTTGACCTATCGTCATTACATATCAAACTTCCTCTATTCAAAAGAAATCGAAGTCTTTTTAAAGGCATTTTTAAAACTTTACTACATCTTGATTGAGTTCATCATCATGAGTGTTTCCTACATCAAGCTCCTTATTAGCTGATGCTTCTACTTGTGTGTGTTTCAATTCCTCCAACTGCAACAACAATAAAAATATACAACGTTAACACAACGATTACTATGTCTAAGTTCAAACATATCAGTGTCAGCTGTATGAATCCTCACTTCTCCGTTTAAGCTCAACTCAGTGTCATCATTGTACCAAACAAGACTACAATCAATTCTTAAACTAGTAGACTAAAATCTTTCTAGTTCATGGTGCCTCGTCCTCTGGCTAAGTCATTGTATATCTTTCGAGACAAGTTCCTTTTATGTGATTTTAGGTCTACCTCGTCGTCATTTAGCAATCTCATTCACCACACCTATGGACTGGTGCATTTGTAGATCAACGCAACAAAAACAATCATTTAAACTTCTAGAGAGCTTAGATATTACAGTGAACCAAGTCATACCTCTTTGCATCTTTCTTGGTTTTCTTTCATAAGTTCATTATATTTGATTTGCAGCTCTGATAACTCGGCTTGTAGCTTTTCATATTCAGACAGTGATGGACCGCCTAATTTTTGCTGGACAAATCTGAGAGATCAGAAACCAAACGATCGTTTAATATAAGTTCTCTGACAAAGAAAGACCATAAAACAATAATCAGCACAACCATGAGATGATAAGAAGACACTCGAGAAAACGCTTTGCACCTATTAATATGCATGTGTATTTTTTAAATGAAACCATGATATGAGCAGTTTTTCAGCCAACCCGAACATTATAGTTACAACATTTTGCTTTGAAGGCAATTTTCACAGACACAATCCAAATCGAACTCAACATGCACCTTGTATCATGGGATGTGACAGAGTTTGGTACTTTTTTAAGAAAACTTACTCAAGAGCTGAGGAAGGTTTGTCATTCTGCTCGTATAGTGCAACAAGGACTACAATGACAGGAAAAACATATAAAATGTGGTCAAGATCTTTCCAATGAAAAACAAAACGAAGATAAAAGGTGAGCATTCAAACTAACTTAGGAAGTAATTAGAGACCACCTTTGGTTAGAGCATCAAGAACTCCACTGGCCTCCAAATACTTCCTGAAACCTTCTTTCTTTGCTTCCTTTTCCTGACAAAAGCATCAAATAAGTAGAATTTAACGCAGGAAAGGGAGGCGTGTATAGGATAACGGCACATAGCAGATAAGGTAACAAATAGCACGGAATTTCAAGGTTAAATCCTAGACAGCCTTTGTTACTTAAGCTCTTTGAATCACCATTATTCTAACTTGTCCATATACTCCATGTAGATTTCTTCACATATATGTGCACTTGGGGGGGGAGGTTGTGGGAGGGAGTGTCGAATTTGCAAAAATGGACAGAATAAGTCGCTCTCCCGTTCACCCTTGTTACACCAAGAGTTTACTCTCATTATGTGAATAAGATAGCAAAAAGGCTCAAGTTCAAAGGGGCACCTGTACCACATATCTCATGAACCAACAATTTTTTTGAACCAGATGTTACCTATCAAGTCATCAGTCTGCATTTTTCTCAAAATGATATCATCAATCTATTCCACCCAGAATGTCAAGTTAGCATTCATCTTCCCCAAATAACACCATGTCATAGTTAGTCAGCAGCACGTATAGTCACATCATTACCTCGTCAGCACCAAGTTAGTGCAACATGATTAGGTGCAACTAGAAACATGCATGTCTTAGTCAACAGTCTAATCAAACCACTTTGGACATGCATGCCCTCATTTTCATTGGCGTTAATATCAAATTTTTGAGTATGAGCTTTAGAGGAAGGAAGTTGAGCTCAAATCTTTGCATATTGACACCGGATGTTCACAACATGGGAGGTCAGCTAATGGATAGTACTGCCACTCTCAAATATTTTGATCTCTATCGGCATAAGTACATTGACCATATAATAGTCAGACTATCTCAAACTAAGAGGGACTATTAACATGGTCAAAACAAACTCTTTAAAGTCTAGACGCAGCATGATACTCATTTCTACCACTATGTTTATATAGAGGTTTCTCAAAAATAAAAATTTCACTGATATATGGTACTCATAATAATAAAATGATTTAAACCACTTATCGTAAAAACGGGGATTTTACCCCCTTTATCCAATACTGAATCGATGACAAGTAAGCAGATCTTTCCAGATTTGAAAAAAAAAACTTTACTGACAATTATATATGGAGTATTTTATATTTCGTCAGAAGAATCCTCCAAATATTTTGGCTCTTACTTTAGTTTCAAAACATTTTTGGAATATGAACAAGGAAGAGAATATAGGCTAATTAATTCATAAAAAAAGATATGAGAATTTACCTAAGTAATTGAGCGTGAGAGCCAAATAAATGGCAGATTCATGTCTGGTTCGAGAACTTGAAAATGGAAAAAATCTTTATCCACTGGCAAGAGAAGGATGAAATTGGGAAGGAAGAAGAGTTACTGCTTTAAATAAGTCAAAAAGATCACTACAACTTAAAACTCAATCAACTAACCACCTTTCAATGGAGTGCGGAGCAAATGAATGTCGGTTTTCGTGAACTTAAAAGGTTATCCGGTGTGGCAAGATGAGTAAAGGAGACTGCTTATCAAACAATTAACTACTACGCACAGGGTTTTTTTTTATACATAGTGGACATCCTCCTTCCAACAGAATACATCTACACAATTTGTTATACATCTATGGATTGAGTAACAGAGATGTTTGTGTTCCAGACTAATCAATCCAATCATAGACCTTAAGCTGCGTATGCAGAACTGCAACTAAACATGCAGCGGAATCCCAGAATAGTAGCTATCTACAGTGTTGAAACACTTATCAAACCTAAGAGAAAGACCATACAGACATAGGCACATCTACATTTTTTTCAGCTGATGCTGCTGGAACGATATACTTTTTGATAAATGCAGCTGAACTACGTACAAAAATATATAACCAAAAAATTCTACTTCAGGTCCCAATGTCACTAGAGTAGTGGCTGTAGTTCTGCACTCACTCCCTTCAAACCTTGAATTTGCCTCTGAGTTATTAGATAGACAACAATTATGTAATATCATCAACGAACCGGTCTCTCCATCTTTATCAGAATATCCTTGAATATGTTCCATTTGCAGTAACATTTCCGTATGTTCTCTAAAACCCGTGACACTCACTTAAGAATAAAATTTTCCTCTTTTAATCTCGAGTACAAACATGCACATTGACCATGCTCAAGAACACAAATTTAAGCAAGTGCGAGCCGAGTACACCATTATACACACTATGATGATGCGTAACTACTTGCTATACGTACATAGACTTATCGAAACTGAATCTACTTAAACTTCCCAAATTAGGCAAAGAACTCCATAGTAGCTGACTATTATAGTGAAAAAAGAAGCATTGTTTTCTGAACTAAGAAAATGGGAGGTTAATCTAAGTTGTGAACAACAATGTCAAGCAGTACAAAGAAAACAAACCTTACTCATTTCTTCTTTTATTCTTGAGTACAAATATTCACAAATCAAACTTAGGGATTGCCAAGTACCATTACACACACTTGGTATAAATACAAATATATATATATATACAATAACAACAACACACCCTATGTAATCCCACGAGCGGAGTCTAATGAGGGTGGGGTATACACAGCCTTATAAAGGTAGAGAATTGTTTTCGATAAACATTCAGCTCAATTAAAACATAAGTATATAAAACAAACACAAAACAGTAGCAGCAACAAAATAATTAGATACTTGAAGTATATATATACATAGACTCATAAAGATTGAATCTTTTTTACTTCCCAATTAGGGAAGAGCTCCACTCCACTATAACTGACAATTTACAGTGAAAAAAGAAGCAATTTTTATTTTTTTTTATGAATCAAGAACCAAAAATGGAAGATAATTTTCCAAATTTTTAACAACAATGTCAAAGATTACAAAGAAAATGAACCTTACCATTTCTTTAATTCTTCTTCTTCTTCTTCTTCAATGGGATTTAAGCTACTTCAATGGTGAATTTTGTTTACCCCTTTCAGATAACAGAGTTAGATCCAGTTTTTTTTTCTCTTTTTTAATTTAAACTTTAAAGAAAGTTATTTTTTTTTTTTTTTTTTTTATGGCTTTGGGCTTACATAGTAATATTCATAAATATGTCCTTCACTTCCCAAACATAATATTTTTATATTTTAGGGTTATTTATAGTAGTACTAATTATAATCTTTAAATATTTTTTGATCCAATAATAGTATTTTTTTCATTTTATTAACTTAACGCTTTGTGAAATGTGTTATGTAGAAAATCCATATTTAATAACAAGGATAAAATAAATACAAAAGATAAATTATTTCTTGATTCCCAAATTTGTGCAAAAATTATTGAATACTATTTTTAATATAACGAAGACACAACTATTATTGGACAGAAAATATATATATTTATTTTACTTATAGAAGGTTTAAATTCAACCTTTCGGAGAAGTAATTTTTTTTAACAAATCTAAATTTTAAACCGATAAATTTATTTCATACATTACTTAAAAATAAGCAGGTACCTTATATATTTTTAAATTTAAAGGTAAATTATTAATTTTGTTTTTAAAATATTGACCGCGTTAGAAACATTTCTTTACGCGACTTATTAAACATAGATATACCTTCTGTCTCACTCATGTTACATAATGTGGAGTGTATTTATGTTTAGTTAGTCAAACAAAGGGGTGTTTATAACATCGTCAATAATTTAGGATATAAATTAATAATTCATACTAAATTTAAAAGTTTTTTCAATATTTTTTTCTCGTGGATACATATAAAAAACAAAAATCACAATTGAGTTCTCTTACTTTTATTAATTTTATTAACATAGTTTAGTACTTGTGATTGTTTAACGAACACCTACTGTTCGACAAATTGTCTCTGTAAAAGATTGTAACTTTTATATAACCAAAATCAAGATTCTGAAATCTGATCAGCAGATATGGAGACCAGTAAAGAGGGAAATGCAGTTTTTCTCGATCGAACTTCTCGTGCTACTAGAGGCAAACGGTAAATCAAGATACCCAATTTCAATCAGTTCATAATTTTACTGGTTTGGTGTTTGTTTGTTGTGTGTATAATTTTGTGGGTTGAGTTTAATTTAAGTTTATTTGTTGTAAAAATGGGATTTTTATTTGACAGGATGACTAAATTGTTGGATGATGAGGTAGAAGAGGATGAACTTTTTTGGAATCAGGAAGCTCTTAAAGATGTATGTTGTTTTTTCCAATAACAATGTCACTACATTTTTGTGTTTTATTGTAATTGTAGTTAGTAGGTAGCAAGTTAAGCTTAATGTTTGTATAGAATTGGAGTCTGACGAGAGTAGAGTGTATGCAGTAGAGAGGTTGTTTCTGATAGACCCTCGGCTCAAGGAGAAGCAACTTTATAAAAGAAAAGATTATTTTTTGAAACTTTGTGGAAAAAAAGATCAATTTTTTTTCTATATTGGATAGTTTCTTCGTGAGGGGGTTGGGGGCAGAGGTGGAGCTGGGGTTTGAAACTTATGGGTTTGGGATTCTTGTCTTTTTAAGCTTTGGGTTCTAAAATTAATAATGTGTTCTTATTCAATGAGTTTTTAATACAAATACAGGGTTTGGACCAAAGTTGGGGGGTGTTGTCAGGAGAAAAATATGCATTGACCATGTTAAGTTTATATCAGTTGGTGAATGGTAAGGGGAAATGATAGGAAACAACTATGTCTAATTTAGCTTTAAGAAGTTCAAATAAAGTTGGGAAGAATTGGCCCAAACCATATACTCAGGAGCCTTTCAAGTTTCAGAAAATTTCATCAATTACTGCACCCTTCATCTGTCTCTTTGTGCCTAGGTATCCACTGTAAGTTTCAGAATAGAATGGAGAATATTCATAAAGTGATCATTAGGAGTTGGATAGGC
>JAKWJD010000041.1:0-29810 GCA_027705065.1 Solanum peruvianum
ACCGATGGTCAGTCTGAGCGAATGATTCAGGTATGGAGGATATGCTTTGTGCATGTGTGATAGAATTTGGTGGCATTGGGATAACTTCTTACCCTTAGCAGAATTCTCATACAATAATAGCTATCACCAAGTATTGGTATGGCCCCATTTGAGGCACTGTATGGGAGGAGGGTAGGCCTCCCATTGGTTGGTTTGATGCATTTGAAGTTAGACCTTGGGGTACTGACCTTCTGAGGGAATCGTTAGATAAAGTAAAATGCATTCAAGAAAATCTTCTAGCGGCTCAGAGTAGGCAAAAAGAATATGCAGATCGAAAGGTTAGAGACTTGGAGTTTATGGAAGGTGAGCAAGTCTGTTGAAGGTTTCGCCCATGAAAGGGGTGATGCGGTTTGGTAAGCGAGGTAAGCTTAGCCCAAGGTGTATTGGTCCCTTTGAAGTTCTGAAGCGCGTGGGGGAGGTAGCTTATGAATTAGCCTTGCCTCCAGGACTGTCAGGAGTGCATCCGGTATTTCATGTGTCTATGTTGAAAAGATACCATGGGATGGAAACTACATCATTCGTTGGGATTCAGTTCTGCTTGATGAGAATTAACTTATGAGGAGGAGCTTGTTGCTATTTTAGATAGAGAAGTCGCAAGTTGAGGTCAAGGGAGATTGCATCCATCAAGGTTCAATGTGAAGAATCGACCGGTTGAAGATTCTACTTGGGAGAAGGAGGCTGATATGCAAGAAAGATAACACACCTGTTTACAGATTCAGGTACTCCTTTTTGCCCTGTTTTTCTTCTTGTGATCGTTCGAGGACGAACGATGGGTAAATTGGTACCTATTGTAACGACCTGTTTAGTCGTTTTTAGTAGTGGAGTATTTCTGTAATAACTGTCTGAGTCGACGGATACCACAACAAACCGTCATGGGCCACGACGGACCGTCGAGGGTGGGTATCGTTCCAAAACACTTAGAATTCTGAAATTTGGGACTGAGATCGACTCTATGAACTTCGTGACGGAATGGCAGGACGGACCGTCGTTGGCACGACGGACCGTCACAAATCTTTCCACAAAAATTAACTCTCTGAACTTTGTGACGGACCTGCAGGACGGACCGTCACAGTCGTGACGGACCTGGGACGGACCGTCACAGTCGTGACGGACCGTCACAATCGTGACGGACCGTCACAGTCGTGACGGACCGTCACAGGATTGCGTAACCCATACTGGGTCGAATTTCTGTTAAAAGTTTTTAAGGGGCATTTTGTACTATTAATGCTTATAATTATAAAGGTAGTGGGTTAATGTTAATAATTCAATTACTAGGGGGTTAAAGGAGATAACCTTGAAATAAATAGTGGGTTACTTTTATCATCTTTTATACTTAATTATATGATAATTAGGGTAAAACAAAAAGGGTTTGAATAAGGAAAAATTGAAAGAACAGAGAGAAGAGGGAAGAACGAACGAGAGAGAGAGAAGTGAAGAGGAAAGCAAAGGCATTGAGAAGTAGATTGCTTGATTACGACTCTATTAATGATGATGCCTTGACATAAAGGAAGGCTTGATGAACTAGAAAATAATGATATTAGGGCATCGGGTGTCACGAACCGACACGTAGAATTAGGGGATCGGGTGTCACGAACGACACGTAGTATTAGTGGATCGGGTGTCACGAACCGACACGTAGAATTAGGGGATCGGGTGTCACGAACCGACACGTAGTATTAGGGGATCAGAGTGTCACGTTACGACACAAGAAGAATAAAGAGAATGAATCTTGAATTATGTTAATATACTCAAATTTAAAGAAAACATTTCCCAAATGAGTATGGTGTGGAGGCTTGAGTCCTCATAGGTGTGCTTGGTGTTGTGGCCAATGGTTCTTGTACTTGTTGTTGTCACCTGTTGAGTATGGTAGTTGATTTTATATTATTATTTGATATATATTGCTTTCTATTTTGAGTTGGCCGATGATACCTACTCAGTACGTGATCCTTGTACTGACCCCTACTTGTATTTTTCTCTTTGTTATTTGTGGAGTGCAGCAAACGTGCCATCGACTTCGACTCGCCCTCAACTCTAGTCAGTCTTCATCACGTCAAATTTCAGGGTGAGCTATTGTTCCTAGCTCGGACTGGATTCTCTCCTTCACGTCTTGATGTCTTGAAGTTCAGACATGGACCATTTCTTTTACTTATTTTAGCTTCTTAAATACTCTTATATTAGAAATTTGAGGATAGATGTTCTTGGTGTGATGACTTCCAGATTTTGGGGATAATAGTTGATAAACTATTAAAAGCTTATTTATTGGTTATATTAATAAGATTTTGAGTCTTCCGCATTATATTTTGTTCATTATGGTTGAAATATTAGTAAATGTTGGGGTTTAGATTGGTTGGTTCGCTCACATAGGAGGATAAGTGTGGGTGCCACTCGCGGCTCATTTTGGGTCGTGACACAAACATACAAGTCCAGCATTCATAGTCATAAAACATGTGAACAAAAATGTGGGTAAAAGTAGAATGGTAATAGATTATCGTAACTTAAATTCCAAAACTAAAACATATAATTATCCAATACCAAATAAAATACTAAAATAAAGACAAATACGAGGATATAACTATTTTTAGTAATTTGACTATAATCAGGATTTTATCATCTAAAACTAGAAGAAGAATCTAAACAGCTAACAACATTCACAGTACCGCAAGGTTTCTATGAATGGAAATTTTTACACCGTTTGGATACAAAAATTCACAAGGTAGATATCAATATTTTATGGACAACTATTTTAACCAACTAGAAAATTGTATTGTGTACATAATGATATATTACTATATTCTAAAACACAAGATGAACATATAAGATTGTTAGAAAAATTTCTACATATTATTAAACACTCAGGTATAAGCTTAAGTAAAAAGAAAGCAGAAATTATGAAACCATAGATAGAATTTTAGGAATACAAATAGACAAAAATGGAATAAAAATGCAAACTCATATCGTACAAAAATAATTACTATTGATGAAAATATAGATACAAAAAAGAAATTACAAACTTTTCTAGGATTAGTAATCAAGTAAGAGAATATATACCAAAATTAGCAGAACATTTAAAACATTACATAAAAAAAAACTCAAAAAGATGTTGAATATTATTTTGACAACAAAGATAAAGAACATATAAAAAATGTTAAGAATTATGTAAAAAATTACCAAACTTTACTTTCCTTATGAAAATAAAACATTTACTTATATAGTTGAAATAGATTCAAGTGATCATAGTTATGGAGGAATTTCTAAAATACAGATTGAAAAGACAAAATAAACACCATTGTAGATATTATTCAGGATCTTATCAGAAGCACAAATAAAATGAGAAATAATAGAAAAGAATTATTCGCATTATATAAATGTTTATTAGCATTTGAACCATATATTGTTTACAATAAATTTATTGTGAGAACAGATAATACACACAGTAAAATGGTGGATAACTAAAAGGTAGAAGATTCAGTTACGACAAAGGAAATAAAGACTAGTATTAAACATATTAAATTTTACATTTACAAATTGAAGTAATCAAACTGATAAAAATATGGTTGCAGACTACCTATAAAGACAAAGCTACTCAACTGAGGACAAAAATGAACATAAAATTGAAGAGCTATTCAAAGCTATTTCTACACATTGTACTAAAGTGGATAGAATGGATAATGAAATACAAAGGCTACAGACTAATGAAGATAATCTGAAGTCTAGAGCTAATATAAGTCAGCAGCATGACTATAAAGATGCGGAGCTACGTCGTTCGGCAGACGAAAAACAGCCAGAGCTAAAAGGAGACGGTGGGAAACTCTATAAAACCCATGACAAAGTTTATTTAAATACAGGTACAGGTACAAGCAGGAAAGCTAGTGAGAAACCACGAAACACAAACTTAAACCAGTTATTCATAAAACCATTCATCCAAAATACACAAATACAAATACCCACAGCACCACAAACTTCCACATATGTAGCATACAAAGTGATAACAAGAGATACAATTACATTGCACAATCGTATATCGAAAACATATATAAGATCCAAACATATTTAAACTTAAACTCCAGATCTACACAAACCAAAACCCAGAAGAAGACTATATAACCCAAAAATTACAAGGATTAAATAGATTAATCGCACAACCCAAACTAGTCCAAATTTAGTTAGAACATGTTATAATTATGGGTTCCTTGGTACAGTATACACATATGATGGCGAAGAATAAGTGGAATACCAGAATTATACAAGCAGCATTCGTCCCATACAAAAGAGTTACCAAAGGAAGTCTATTTTATATTAAGTTTTATACAGCACCAGCTGAGATATTACATGAAGAAATCAAATCACCAATTCAAGTTATAAAGATAGGTTTGACCAGAGATATGATAATACCAGAAGGGATAGAAAAACAGGCTGAAATACCGAAGATAGAGATAGAAAACTTTTATGCAAATAAAAGGATAATTGGTATAGCAACAATTATACAAGAACTAGCTAACAATTATTTAAACGGCAATGCTATTTGGAGTTATTATTCCTGCAAGATACCAAGTTATGATATATTCAAACTCCAACGAATTAAGAAAAACAGATATGGAAGAAGTCCAGCGATGGATTTTATCGTTATTAAAACAGAAGAACAACCTACAACAAGAGCATTAAAAAGGAATTTATTTCAGAGGAGTTATTAGTCAGATATGTAAGCTTATTGAAACAAATATCCAGATCACAGATGTTCCAATGTAACGGAGAAGATAATGTTATACCACCAGATGTTGATTGGAGTAAAATGGAAGAGATAAGCCTAAGATTCTTTTGAGGATAGATATTTACTTTTTATTAGCCAATTTATAACGCCTATTGTAAAGTTTTTTATTTAAGTCCTAAAGTAAGTAGTGTGTGTCGGCCAACAATAAAAAGGAAGGGCCATTATGTAAGTAGTAATAGTATATATTTTTTTTTAGTGTTGGAACAATAATTAGGCCATGTGTAAAGTAAGTGTCGGCCACATATATTGGCCAGATATGTAAGTTTGGTAGTATAAATAGAGGGCTTCCCTCATAATAAAATGAATCCTCTTTCCTCTCTACTACATCTTCTAATATCGTTTCCACCCCTACATTGTATGTGGGGGGTGGAAGCGATATTAGAGAGATGTAGTAGAGAGGAAAGATGATTGATTTATTATGAGGGAAAGCCCTCTATTTATACTACCAAACTTACATATCTGGCCAATATAAGTGGCCGACCACTTACTTTACATGGCCTAATTATATTTGGCCGACAAAACTTTTTCGTTCAATCATTCTTTTATAATTCTAATTCTATCATATGGATGTATGTTTTCTTTAATTTTGACCCAATATGTGCTATATAGAAGATACACATGTGTATTTAAAGAATATTATTATAAAGCAAGATATGATATAAATGAAGCAAAAGAAATAAGACAACAATATTTTAAAAACTACCAGAACCATTTAGTACAAATATAATTAAAGATTGGAACAATGAAGGATTAACAGATACTTTAGGAGCTAGAATAAAATTTCTACATCAATGGTTTGTACAATTATGTGAAAACCAAAAAGAAAAAATAAAAATGGAGAAAGAACTAATTAAAATCTAGCATGTTTGTAAAGCTAAACACACCACAGTTTGGTTTGTACAAATAAATATTATAAAAACAAAGACCTAAACGACACAAAAATTATAGAAAAACCAAAACTATATAAATACAAAAAACCAAGACAAAGATATTATGTAAAAAAATATAAAAAAGACCGTATAGACCAAAGAGAAAACTATCAGAATGTACTTGTTACAGTGCGGAAAGATAGGACATTTAGCTAGAGATTGTAAGTTACCTAAAATCCAAACGGAAAACAAATTGCAGAAGTAATTATAGACAATGATAAATACATGCAAATAGATTACTTAGACTATGAATTAAGTGAAAATGATAGTATATATGAAGTATCGGATATAGAAACTGAATTAGGAAATGAAGATACAAATATTGATCTAGATAATGAAGAAGAAATCTAATGTCTGAGGATGACATAAAAATAATATTAAAAGAAGACTATCAAAATGAAGAATTATCAGAACAAAAATTATATTTGATAATACAGTATTCGAACAAATAAAAGGAAAAGAATTAGATTTAAGTGTTGAAAAAGTACTTGAAATACCTACCTTAAGAAATTGGTTCAAAAGACAAAAAGACGAATACTATGTAGTTAGCCAAAAAGAACACATCATAGATTGTAAATATACAAAAGGAAAGGCACAAGTACCTATACTAAATAAGAGGATAATAAATAAAGAAATACAAGATATAAAATCTAAAACACCCATAAAATACTTTCATTTAGGTGGAACAGAAGTATTGATAAAAGCTTGTTTTAGAGAAGGAATAGATACATCTATTGAAATATATTTAGCACATGATAGAATTATATACCCTATATAAAAAAGCGTAATTAGTGCAGTAAAAGGAAACTTAATATACCAAAAATTTAAATTTATAATAAGTGCCAACTACTCAGTAGCATTAAAAGATAGAAATATAGATAAATCATTAGTTCTATATTGAAAAATGTCTGGAATAGAACTAGCACCAATGAAATACTTTACCCATGGCCTTTTTTATACAAAAAAAATTACTACTTTGGCTAAGTGGCCAACACTACTTTACACATGGCTTTTTTTATTCGGTCGACACTAGAAAACAAAGAACTTTTACATAATGACTCTTACTATTTACACATGACTCCTACTATTCACAAATTACCTTCATTCATGAACGACCTTTTCTGTTCATGAATGACTTTACTATTTACTTTCGACTTTTTCTTCCTTTCTTTTCTTCTCCTTATCTTCTTTATTGTAGCTGACTATGTTTCTAGTCCTTCTTATTTATTTTTTCATAATATTTTTTTAAGTAGATCTAATCGTTGTATTTCATTAGCGTTGTTTGCAATATATTCTAAATATTATTTTCTCTAGTTCTCAAATATTTATATAAATTTTCAATTAGTAATTTTTCAAGTAGTTCTATTTCTTCTAGTTTTCCTTCCAGAATTGTAAGTATAAATAATCTATCATTGATCTATTAATAATTCTAGATCATCATATAAATCTATGTCAAAATCATCTGGTATAATTAATTCTGTCCAACCTTGGATTATTTCTTCGATTTTCTCATATATCAATAACTTTTCATAAATTGTTCTTTTTATATCTGTATTAAGAACTTTCAATATATAGAGTATTAATATATTGTAGTTAACATCATCTTCTAGTAAGTAAGAATTCATTTTAACATGTTTTTGCTAAAATTTTATTCCTTCTAACCTCTTAATAGATTATACTTATTTATTATGTTATAACAGGAGATATAAATCAGCCTAGCACATCAAGAGTAAAAACCCCGAATAATAGTCCTAGGAGTAGTCCTAGATGGACAGCACCAACTTATTATACAGATAATTATGAACGATCAGATAGAACAAATGCAATATGGAATAGTAGATTAAATAAAAAATGGACGCCTAGACCAATTACTGTACAATATAATCTCCTTCCTTTTCTCCAGAGAATTGTGATAGAGGCTGAAGATCGAGTTCAGAACATGATATTGTTATATTCTTAAAAATTAAAAATCATTTGTTAAACTACTATTATCTTAAACTCAAATCATCGCAAGCATTCATATAATTTTTTTATGAATTGTCACTCATAGTGATTTATAATATTTTTATACAGTTTATAATACACAAATTTTATTCAAAGTTTTGAAGATTTCATGCGTAAATTTTTGTTAAAACTTCAATTATTTGATTGTTGAAAATTGAAAAAGAATATCTCACAAGTTGGGAATGGAGTATTACTTTACATTACTGAATGTCCTCCACCTATTTTATCAACTTGAAAGTTCTTGTTATAGAGGATTATAAGACTTTAGTAGACTTGTTAGTTCGCAACTTTGAGAGGAATTTCCATAATGAAATGGTTGATAGGACGATGGGAGAATGTCGTTGACAAATAGGAGATCTACCAGTCTCTCCTTCTTTTCATTCTTGTAAAGATCACATCTAAGTAATGTTTGGATGTTGGAGGTGTGATTCTTGTTGTGCCTGGACTAGCAATTGTGTTTGTTCTTTATTGCTGTTTTAATAGCCCTCAAGTGTGGGACATAATTTATAGTCTAAAATGTGGTGTTCATTGAATATTTAGAGCCTTATCCTTGTTTGTATTTCTTGGTAGCTACATGGTTCATGAAAGGGTTTGTACCCTTGGGACACTATCAACCAGTTGACTATGTTGATACGCTGACTTCCGACGTTCTTTCCTTCTAATGGGGTATTTGGCTCATGTTATTGTGGTGGGGAAGTTTGTGTGCTCATGGTGTCTGTGTTTCAACAGTTCCTTTGGTTCGAGTAGGTTAATAGAGCGGGGCTCAATGCTACCTTGTTGTCCACAGAATATTCGTGATTTTTGTTAGATATGTTTTATTTAAAAGGTTGTGTTTTAGATGGGTTCGGTTATTTGAGGGTTAGAAATAGATTTTGGGATTTGTCTTGGGTTGAGTTCCTTGTCTTGGAAATTGTCGATCCTCGATGTTCACGAGAAGCCTATTGTTCTTCTGAGGCTGATGTTGTGTGGTCTTATAGGAAGGTTTCACTTGGTGCTGGAGATGTTTAGGATAGCTAAGGAACACAAAATGCTATTGCTAGTTAAAAGATGTTGAATATGGAGCATAAGGTTAGTCTTTTTGTTTGGGAGTTGGGTTATATCTGTCATGGTCTTGCATTTGCTCAATTCTTTTGTTTTGGTGTGGTGTTTGTATTTTCAGATGAATTTGATGCTTTCACAGAAGTTGAATTCACTTGGGTGAGAGTTGGATAACAAAATGGATTAGTAGGACTTTTGAAGTGAATTTTAGGATTTCCCTCTTAGCCTTATATTTTTTATGGCATTGTTTGATCTGAGAGGTTGTTTGAGGATCTATAAGAGCATGCAAACTCGATATCCTCGACTTTTTATGCCTTTAGGTTGTGTCTATCCTTCTACCTTTACATATCAACATCCTTCTAGTATTTGATGTTGTAATGACCCTCTATGTAATTTTCTTCATTTTTGTAATCTTTTCAACATTAAGGGCTTCTCTATAGTGACCATAAGTCATCCATGAGTTGCTACGATTGGCAATTTCCTGTGCAAGTTTTTCTATTTTGGATCCTTGGGAACTTAATGGTTGACTTCAGCCAAAAGTTTAGCAGGACAGCCTATGCATGGAATTCTGACCGTGTCATCAACTCTTGAAGGGCCAGTTTACCCTAAGGCATGGTCGGTTAGGGACACAGGACTTCTAATGTGAGTTTCTACCATTAGGCATTTTAACATTGAAGCTTAAGCCAAGGGCTCACATTAGTCAACGATCTTGGTAAACTTCGACATTACGAGCTAGGAAGCTCTGCTTTGGGTGATTCAAGGCGTGTTTCGTCTGAAATATGCATGGCTACGTGGGACAGATTGGTGAAGCATGGATGTCAGCCTTTTGAGACAATTTCTGCCCGAAAGGGCTGCACAAGTCCTTTATTGATGTTTTCTTTGTTTTGTTGCATTGATTTTTTTAACCCATTTATGAGCTTAGATTGTGCCTGTTTTTGAGGCACAAGTTCCTTGATCTATTTAGAACCTTTTGAAAGAGTCAATTTATGAATTCCTAGTGAGTGTCTCACAATCTTATTTTGACTCCATTTTGGACCCATTTCCAATTTTTGTGATTTTAGTTTCATAGAGTCCTTAATGACGTTGTGATTGATAATTTGATATTTTGGCGCTATTTGAAGGTATTTCATATGTGCATAGCTCATGTATGTGGATTTGGAGTGCTTGCGTTCGTCTTTGAGGTATCCTCCAACCTATCTTTTGAACGCAGTCAGTCATTGCATGACTATAATTGTATTGTAATAGTGAAAGCCTTGTATTCTTATTTTGGGCTAGATGTTCAGCTACTACCAGGTGCCACATCTTGGGATGGTTCCTATATTATTTTTTGTTGATTATCCTTTCTTCTCTTGATTTTCATTACTTATGTATACGGTCCAAGGGATAGGATTTCCTACAAGTAGGATGTAGTATGTCATGTCATGACCTTAGAAATAGAGTATTGACAATCCAATTGTCTCTACCTTATAACCTAAAATCCCTTTTAAAGAATTGTTATATTTTAATAGCCAAATTAGAAGGGAAGGAGGAACGAAAGTCAAGTGAAGGGCAAAGATGAAATGATAGTCAACTTTGAAGTTTATTACAAAAAGCAGGAATCCTTTTTTTATAAAAAAAAAGTCATTGTGATGTAAATGAAAAAGAGAAATGATGAGATAACGGGGATTGCAAATAAACTGAGTGAAAAGTAATAGTTTATGTCAAATGAAAAAGAATGAAAAAGTTGAAAAAAAGGAGAAAATGATTGCAACAATGCTTTGAAAAGGTAAAGTCACCAAGAAAAATTGACCATTACCTCAACCCCATTACAAGATAAAATACCTTGAGATCTTGCATGAACTAGGTTGTGTGATGATTGAAAAATATGGGCAAACCTTTGGGAAAATGTTTGCATATGTTTATCATTTTATAGAGTGAAATTTGCATTGATTCCTTACTTATTTTTTTATTTCTTAAGATCATGCAATCATTGTTTATGTGAGGTAGCTTAAATGCATTTATTGAAACATGTTTTTTCTTACACAAGATGCTAAAGTAAGTTTGAACCTGTGTTAAGATCAACTAGTCATGGTTTGAACTTTTTTCTAACCATGATTGATTGTATCATGTTGTTCAGAGTAGTCTTGTTATGGCATATGCACGAGAGCTCATTGAGTACTGTTGTAGACACCCTTGAGCTAGTCGTGTTCTTGATATATTTGAGGACAAAAAAACAAGTTTATGTTGGGGGTGTTGTTGACAGACAAATTTTCACTCATTTGAGTACTATTTAGCTCAATAATTAGTGTCCTCAAAGCCTAATTTTGTTTTATTTTGTTATTTATGATTTTCGTCTATAAAGTCAAAAGTACAAGGCAAGGATTGATGTTTGAAAGAACGAAAAAAAAATGCAAAGAGAAGTGAATATTATACACTATTGATCGAAAAATGAGAAAAGTGGATTGATGAGTGAGCATGACCTCGCCAAAAATGACAATACATAGCACTTGTGTCTAACAAAATAGGTATATGATATCCAACATAGGCGACCTTGTCGATCGTCGCTACGCATAATAGTGCAAGGAAACTATCTAATGTTCGAATTGCAAATTAAGGTTGTACTTGGCGATTCATAGAATGTGAAAGATTGTCTCAAATAAGTTTGCCTACTAAGGCTTAAACATCTTAAGCCTAGAGAATGAAAAGGAAAAATGAGCAGCAATAGGATATTCAACGAGCTGGAGGAGCCCAACTAATGTCATCGAACGAGATGCACATTGGGGTTTGGGTAAATTTCTAGGAAACTATAAAAATCCGAAAAGAGAGATAAATAAAATGTGCTAAAAAGAGTTCTTAAATTTCGAAAGAGTATGAAATATTTTGTGATTTGAGAGAGAACACTTGACCTTTCCGAAAGACACTTTTTAGATTTAGGGGTTTCTCAACTTGATCGTAAATTTGATATATTGAAGTTTAATCAATAGTAGGTTTACTTGTAATTGCTTAATCTCATGTAACCCATGGTTTCCTTCATGGAGGTATATTTTTATTGCCTTTTGTTATGGGTGGCTAAAAACCCAAGATCTAGGGGTTCAATTATGGGTTTGAGAGTTCATCTAATGTAGTGGATATTGTGTCATGTTCCATTTTACTATTGTTCGTACATGAATTTGGGTAAATTAGCATATGATTAATTTATGGGTTAAGGTTCCAAACTTAATTCCTACTTTTGAGCTCTAGTGATGCTGAAAAAGATTTATTGGAGTGGGTATTAGTCCAATATTTACAATTTATTATTGATGTACGTAACTTGCTCGATAATAGAGGTTATGAGTCATATCTATTTGCCCTATTTGTCTATCAAAAGATAGAACAGAGAAAGGTATTGGTTTGTTAGTTTGGCCTTTACATGGGATCGAAAGGAGATTCTATGCATAGATGTTTTGAAACCGAAAAATGATTTGCCTCACTGAAGATGATTAGCCTTATTGAAGATGACCTAGACTATTCATGAAAGTTTATCACTATAGAGAAGAACAATACATTTATGTTGTCATATCCAGGGAGTACCCCCTAGAGGTAACATGGCGTACTTGACCTTCTCGAAGGTCTTATACAATCCCATAGTTATCATTCATCGCATTGACATAGTTAGAGGAAAATTTATAACTTTTCATAGCACCTAATATGCTAGAAACTTTACTTCATATACATATAAAATACAAGTCATAATACATATATAGACTCTAAGTCTCTTTGTCATCTTAGACTCAACAATATTAGAATACATTAGGGACACGACTCATAAGACTCATTACATAACTATACAATATTTAAAGACTTAACAATAAATACATAAGTAGGAGATCCTTGAACATTAGGATTCATTTCCTTGAACTTGGGAAATCACCTATCAAGCTCTTCACCATTAAAGATATCCTTCAAGAATCCATAAAGTATACTTTGTGTAAAAAGTAGAGAATAATGGAATAAGTACAAGAATGCACTAAGTATGGCAACATGCAAAAATATGCATTTTAAGGGGACCTTTTCTTGAAATCATACTTCATGTCTTTTTGAGTAAATCCTTATAAAATCATTAGACAATAGCATTTAAATCATTTTAATACTTCATACAAATACAAGCAAATTCCAAACATCATAGAAAATCACATATAGCATTTAAGTCCCATTTAAGGTCACTTTTTATAGTGAGCTCAATCTTTTTAACAGTGAACTCTTTCTTTTAATTCATTAGCGTCCCAAGTAACCCTTTAGGATACTTGGTCCCATGTATCACCTAAGGATCACAAGTAAAACCCTACATATCATCTACACAAGACAACACATACCATCATAGAAGTATAATACAACATAGACATATTTAAGTCAAGACCTTCATCATATAGTCAACAATATCAACATCATGCATAAAGACTCATATCATGTACATATTCATAACAAGTAGAAAGATACTACAGTGTCATGCATAAGGATACATACATAGTGACATGTATTAGAACACATTCCTAGAACTTCCTAAGGAGCTACTTGTGCAATGTCTAGTTGCTTCATTACTTCCACCTATCCTTAGTAACCTCCCTTGAGTCATTCTATTTAGGGTCCTAGTCATGTACTTCCATTTTCCATTTTACTTAACGGAAACTATAGCCTTAAACAACATATACCATGTGAAATTGGAGTGAAATCACATTCAAACAACTGTATTAACTTAAATTCATCATTATTTAATCATTCAAAAGGTTTTTAGGAAGAACCCATGACTAGATTTAAGAAGAAAGTGTCTGATTATATTTTTATCTTTTGAAATCATTGAGAATGGCTCTCTAGATGAAAAGATAACTAGATATGAAGATCACCATACCATTTTCTAGTTGAAAACCTCTAAAACTTAATGATTTATCCATGGAAAACCCATCTCCAATAAGTTCTCGAGCTTCACCAACAATGGTGGATTGAAAGGAAATATTTTTTGAGGGAAAGGCTTCAATCATGTGAGAGGATTCTAGAATGGGGTGATCACGTTTTTGATGACTTATATAAACCCAAAAATAACTTAATAAACCTATTAGGGTCAGGTTAGGACGTGGGGTGAATTTCCCATTCACCCCTTTAATGAAACAGTACGTAGGCTTTAGTTCACAGGCCACCATCGACGGACCAGCCTACTGGCCGTAGGTCAATCAACGGTCCGTGCCTGGCTTCCGTCGTTGTGTAATTAGCAAATTTTTGGCTTCATACCTGCCTAAGGTAAGTTCCAGTCAACGAGACCTCACCAACGGGCCGTTGGTTGACCAACGAGCTGTCCTTTGGTCCGTCAATTGACACTACCAAGGCAGTGTCTCGACCAGACTTGGGGCCTTCTTACGGGGCCTTTTGCGGGGCCCTTTAGAAGTCATACCCAAATGTCTACAATTTTAATACAACTCTTAATAATTTTAAGACCTTCCACATAAGTTTCACCCGAAACAACCACCTGAAACTCGTCCAAACAGGCTAAGCCCCATCAAAACACACGTTGAGCGTCCTAAGGGCTATCTTTCAAACACCTTTGACGTTCTTGGTCGTTTGACCTCCAAACTTCTTGAAATTATATATAAAACCATTAAAAATAATTATAAATCATTTAAATACTTTATAATATCATGACACACAAGTATAATCATGCATAGACAAATGAGGAACATAGGCGACTAGTCGTCGAACGTTTTGGTCGTCCCTTGACGTTCGACTTCCAAATCATCTCAAACTTTACACACTGCCTCTAAACAATATTATAAGTCATTTTAGGACCTTATAAACTTAATACAAACATGTTAGTATCTATACACCCTATCTCATTTTGTGGTCTTATAATATCTCCACTTGGGAACATTCGTCCTTGAATGACACTTAGGGATCTTTAATCACAATGATTTCAATGCATCATAGAGCACTTCATAAAATTTATAAAAACATAAAATAATTTTAGCACTCAATGCACACAACCAAGCAAAACCATTAGTCACTTACTCTTTAATGCATCAAACACATAGACTCTTATAATGTTCATAGGAGAAACATCTTCCTCCTAATCACAACATGGTCATTTCACCTTAATACATTAAGAAATCATCTTTGCAACTATTCTTTAATTCACACATAGGAATATTTCAACAACACTCAAGAAGCAATTTAGGAACTGATACTTAAATGCACATAGACTTGAGTTAATGGATTAAAAAAGATCTTCATAGTTAGACCTAGTGCCATGAAGTCCATACTCAATCATACCAGTCTTAGTGGTGTCCATGGAGGAATATCCTTCTCCTCAACAAACTTACATGTATCATGAGTTCACACCTAAGCAAGGTACACAGTCAATTTCCTCTTAAAATGAGAATTCTCAACTTTTAAACCAAGACATGCTTAGTTTCGTTCTAAGTGAAGTCTAAGTGGTAAGTCGCACCAAGCACATCACGACAATTAGGAAGTAATTTCATAAAATATCATTTTCTAACATAGTACTCACCTTTACACTAATCTCATTTGGGAAAAACGATGCAACTTACTGGCACAAACATTAACACTTAGCTAAACATGCTTTCACTTTTTTCAAGAATGAGCCTACAATTATGTATTCCAAGTCATAAAAGTCACATATTTTGTAAAGAGACTCAACACATTTCATTTTAAGGAGACTCAACTTTCCATTATAAGGCTAAACATTACACCTCACAAGTGACCTCTACTATGTTTCTTATCTTACCTCATGAAGTAAAATGCAAAACTAGCATATCAAGATGCAATTTAACCTGAGAAAACACGGATTTTATAAAAAAAATTCATTGATACACTTTGGAACATTCAAAATATCTTCAAGGTAATGTCAATCAATACATGCCAAACATATAAGGTCATGCAATTTATACTTTATGGAAAACTCTATTCATGAACAAGCTTACTAAAATTTCAATAGATTCATGTTCAAGTAAAAATAGAAGGACAAGGTAGAAAATATCTACAACCTTACTACTAAATCACCATCCCCCCACTTAGGATAAACCTAATTAAGACCAAATTAACAAAATTTAAGAGGATCTTAACTAAACAACATCATCACTTAAAAGTGATTACAACTTTAGAAGGATTTACGGTAAGTTATCATAGGAACACCAAAGTATTTTAAAACTTTTCATCTAGGCAATTTATCACCAATTATCAAGTTAGGTCAATCACATTCAAACACATAATACAATAATCACCAAGGTCATACATCATTAGGGGAAACAATATAGGAGACTTAGTCTCAAGGACTCTTTCTTTTCTTTCACCATTTATGTAAGGTAACTTCTAGGTCAAACTAACCCACATCATCACCCTACAAATATAAGAGTACTACCCTCAACTCTAGGGAAACACCAATTCAACAACATCAAGGGACCCACAACACAATAAGAAGTTAGAAACAATCCTACAACTCATGATGCCATAAGACTCTTAGTCTTCATTCAAAAAGAACTCATTTTAATCATAATAACCTCTAACATACTTTAACTATATCATGACATATATTTTGTCAACATAACATGCTATTTCACATAGTTTTCATATATAGCCATAATTGGCATCACATCATCAAAACATGCAAAAATTCACCTTCACACATACTCATTCAAACCATAAAACCAGGATAACCATTTAAACTCACATTTTCTCCCTCAAGCACAGAGATAATCTCATCCAAGCAATCATATCTAAAAAGACTATCGGACAATAAAAATAACAGAGAGATCTTATAGCATTAAGTTGTATGGAACGATATGAGAATGATGAAGAAGAAAAAACCTATCGTCCTATAGCCTCTTGTACCATTTGATGTGTCACAACTAATCACCAATGATACAAGACTCTACTAGACGTCACAATATGAGACTTCTTGGACCCTAAAAAACTTTTAAAAACCTCGTGCTCTCATACCACGTTTTTCACATCTGGGGAGCACCCCCTAGAGGTAACATGGAATACTTGACCTCTCACAGGTCCTTTACAAGCCAATAATTATCATTCATCATCGCATTGACATAGTAAATTTAGCAGCAAATTTAAAACTTTTCATAGAACCTCATACGCTAGAAACTTTACTTCATATACATATAAAATATAAGCCATAATACAGATATAGACTCTAAGTCTATTTGCCATCTTAGACTCAACAACATTAAAATACATTAGGTACACGGCCCATTAGATACATCACATAACTACATTTAAAGAATTTACAATAAATGCATAAGTAGGAGATCCTTAAACTTAAGGATTCCTTTCCTTAGATTGGGAAATCACCTATAAAGCTCTTCACCATTAAAGACATCCTTCAAGCATCCATAAACTACACTTTGTGTAAAAAGTAGAGAATAATGGAATTAGTACAAGAATGCACTAATTATGGCAAACATGCAAAAATATGCATTTTAAAGGGGACCTTTTCTTGAAATCATACTTCATGCCTTTTTGAGTAAATCCTTATAAAATATTTAGACAATAGCATTTACATCATTTTAATACTTCATACAAATACAATCAAAGGCCAAACATCATAAAAAATCACATATAGATTTAAGTCCTATTTGAGGTCACTTTACAGTGAGCTCAATCTTTTTAACAATGAACTCTTTCTTTTAATTCATTAGCCTCCAAAGTATCATATACACAAGACAACACATAGACAACACATAGAGAATACCCTACATATCATCTACACAAGACAACACATACCATCATAGAAGTATAATACAACATTGACATAGTTAAGTCAAGACCTTCATCAAATGGTCAACAAGATCAACATCATGCATAAAGACTCATATGATGTACATATTCATACCAATTAGACAAATACTAAAATGTCATGCATAACAAACACATACATAGTGACATGCATTAGAACACCTTCCTAGAACTTCCTAAGGAGCTACTTGTGCAATGACTAGATGGGTTCATTACTTCCACCTATCCTAAGTAACCTCCCTTAAGTCATTCCATTTAGGCTCCTAGTCATTTACTTCCATTGTCCATTTTACATTTGGAAAACTATAGCCTTAACCGACGTCGACCATGTGATGCTAAACATGGAATCTGGTGCCATAAAACCCCACACCAATAAAGGGTGGTCTACCGGCCAAAGTTGAACCAAACATAACATAGCTTTCTAGGTGGACCCAGTAGCTGGTATCCTATGGTAGCAACATAGTTTATGGAACTTGGGGGAATCATGGAAATATTAATTCTACACCCTATGTTGGGTCATGGGCTATCAACCCCGTGAGGACCATAGTGAACCCTACCTTCCACATGTGGGAAAGTGTCACCCCATCATCTACAAGTTCACTCAGTGTTATGCTAAGTTCCGTTTATTGAAAACCTTTATTATATTTTCACTTTATAAAACATAGGTTTAGGAGAGTCACCCCCTCATATGCTTAACTCATAGGTCATAGATGAAAGTTCATCAACCTAAATCATGTAAAGAATCCGTTCGCATGAACATAACATATGTAAATTGTCATCTAGTTTAGGGTACACATGAACACACCATTCGAGGCCCCTCTTTTGACTAGATCTTTATACATGTGTGTACACATATACATGATCAAACCTTTCACATAACACATTAAGACACACATGTTCATACATACATATTCATACATATAGAAACAAAAACTAGAACTATCCTATTAAAGTATACATGTGCATAAACTCCCATACCCTTGATCATAATATTACACATATAAATTAATCCTAGCTAAGGAAACACATATAATTCTTTCATAAACATCATGTTAACATGTATAGTTGTAGACACTAGTGAATAGAGAACTACATTTCATTTAGACATCATGACCTATACTACTAGTAACATGCATGTAAAGTGAGTGTGTGTACATTGGTAAACATGATCACATAATGGCTATCAACAACATATTGAGGCAGTCACTCTCTTATACTATAATATACCTTCAAGCATAAACCACACAACACACAATAGCATAGGATACAAGCCAACTTTATGTTACACTTAGACTTATAACTTGTTCTATTCATGCATTAACATAGGCGTACATAGGTAAGGGATTAGTTACTATTTTTAAATCATCAATGGCAGCATCTATACTTTAACCTAATATGTATATACACATGCCTATATAATAGCCATACAACCTAAATCCCAACTAGAATAGGAAAGTAGGCATAAGCTTCACATAGTATCATTATAAGCACATGCTCATATATTCATCAACTTGCCTTCATGGACATGGTAAAAACATATATAGATTGAAAATAAAGTAAACACCGCCACCATAAGTGTACCATACAAGGCTTCATCAATTACCATACTATAGAGAAAGTAGAAGAGATAAACATACTTACCAATTTCTCACCCTTTGATCATCATTGATCAATACACCTTTTTCATCAACAATTCATCTATAGGGAAGTATCTAAATGTACTTTAATCATAGAAGAAACCATGTACAAGTCTCTAAAAGATCATACTATAACATAATACAAGGCATCTCACATGTATTAAGAAGTACAAGAACATAGACCATTATCCAATTCCTTTTATATGGATTATATATCATATTTCATGAATCATATCACTCTAAGGCAGTAGCTAATCCTACACTTAGTCACAATGAAAACATGCTTAAGTACTTCAAGATCAAGATACTATTGTAGGCAATTTACAAAATTATTGATCATAAATCATATTTTAAAAATAAAGTAAATTCTAGGCAGTAGCTAATTAAATGATAGTCTAGATGAGACACTACTACAATTTCCATTACGTCGACATAAGCATGCTTCATATAAGAAGTTCATGGAAGGTAACTTTACATATTTATCCTATTCAAACTATAATGAATTGACCCATATTGTATTCATTACATATAATTCATCCTCATATTTCGCTATAGGTAGCAGCTATAGACATTAACCATGATCAGTTCATATAAGAACTAACCTAACGTCAAGATCACAAGTTACAACTCCATAGACTATAAGAACCTAGATTAATGCAAACCAAGACTTATTTATTTTGATCATAAAAGATTTGTATCCAAAATTCAACCATTATATTGACCTAAAACAGTAGCTACAATAACCACACCATAATCGAGTTCAACATTTAATCATAGTAAATTTCTAGAAAACTAAGCTAAGCATGTTAAATTCTTCATACATGGATCCACATGGATGCTTCATCATAAAATCATGATCAATTCATGTAAATAAAATTATATACAACCACTTCAACGTAATAGAATTATAACTCAATCAACAACAAATCAAGATCATAAAGCCCATGCAAGGCTAAATTGGTTTGAAGAAGGAACATGGGTTTATCATGAAATTGTTGTAAAATACATTCAAACCACTGTATTAACTTCAATTCATCATTATTTAATTATTCAAAATGTTTTTAGAATGAATCCATTGCGAGATTTAAGAAGAAAGTGTTTGATCATATTTTTCTCTTTTGAATTTTTTGAGTATGGCGCACTAGATGAAAATATAACTAGAGATGAAGATCACCATACCTTTGTCTAGTTGAAAACCTATAAAATTATTTGAATCATCCATGGAAAACCAGCTCCAATCAGTTCTTGAGCTTCACCAACAATGGTGGTGTGAAGGGAAATATTTTTGGAGGGAACGACTTCAATCGTGTGAGAGGATCCTAGAATGGGGAGAGGATCCTAGAATGGGGTGATCACGTTTTTAATGACTTATATACACCCAAAAATATCCAAATAAACCTACTAGGGTCAGGTTAGGACGTGTGGTGAATTTCCCATTCACCCCTTTAATGAAACAGTACGCAAGTTTCAGTTCACAGGCCAGCATCGACGAACCAACCTACTGGTCGTAGGTCAGTTGATGGGTCATGCCTGCCTTCCGTCGTTGGTTAATTAGCCACTTTTTTGATTGATACGTGCCTAAGTTAAGTGAAATTTGATGAGACCTCACCAACGGGCCGTTGGTTGACAACCGAGCCGTCCTTTGATCCATCGATTGACACTGCTAAGGCAGTGTCTCGACCATCCTTGGGGACTTCTTTTGGGGCCTTTTGCGGGTCCCTTTAGAAGTCGTACCCGGATTTATCCAACTTGAATAAAACCAATAACAAGTTTTAGAACTTCCACATAAGTTTCACCTTAAAAAAACACCTGCAACTCGTCAAAATAGGCTAAACCCCATCAAGACACACTTTGAGCGTCTTAAAGGCTATCTTCGTAACGCCTTGGACGTTCTTGGTCGTTTGACCTCCAAAATTCTCTAATTTACATATACCACTATTATAAATCATTATAAATCATTTAAATACTTCATAATATCATGACACACAAGTATAAGTATGCATAGACAAATGAGGCACACAGGCGACTAGTCGTCGAACGTTTTGGTTGTCCCTTGACGTTCGACTTTCAAATCACCTCAATGTTAACACACTTACTATAAACAATATTATAAGTCATTTTATGACCTTATAAACTTAATAAAAACATGTTAGTACCAAGACACCCTTTCTTATTTTGGGGTCTTACATATGTGACATCAATTTCAAATCCCCGCACTCCTAGATTGCTTGTTAATCTTAAATTATCCTAGATTCTAGGCTAATTATGATAAGAGATAACCAAAGAATTTTATTAAAAATTTGTGGAATTTTCCACCCACTTGTACTTACTACAAAAAATGAGAAATTTTACAACCTAAATTCTTGATAGGAGTACTCTATGATATACCATTCCCTTTGCGATTCAATCTCGACTATTTGTTGTGTTATATAAACTACGATCGTTGTACCTATTAATTGGTTTTAAGGAGGAAATTTGAGGGTTATCATTTAGCACAAACCTAAGCACACACGATAATTAGTTACATACGTAATTTAAGTTAATTGCATCACAATGAAATCAATTGGTGCATTAAACTTGGAACATACCTTGCTTTTAAGATAAAGTTGGATGGTAACAATGGACTATTATTTTGTGTCCCTCCTTCATGCTTAATGATTAGAGGTTAAAGTATTGGTTCCGGGTCTTGGTTGTGAGAAAAGAAATGATGAATATATGAAATTTTAGAGAAGGGAAACGAGGTTAATCACTGGGCAAGGGAAATATGATTGTAGGTGAGAGGAGAAGTTGGACCTTTCTTTTATTTACTTGATATGGTGAATCAAAATTCCCCCAATATAATTGAAGGAAAGGGGTCAAATAAGGCCTGAAAGGTTGAGGTAGATCGAATTTTTGATAGCGTTTTAAAAATTAGAAACAGATATGTGGGCTTAATGTCATGTGGGTGACAACCTGTCAAGTTCTTTATGTTCCATTAACACCTTCGATCATCTATAGCTAGAAGTATAATTAAAAATCTGCATCTGACCCTGGACCTGAAGCCCTGCCAAGTGCTTGACAGTCCGTCGGACCTGCATGCACTTGCATTTATGATTCAGTCCTACTCTTGTATACTTAACACCTATTAATGCATCTAAAAATACTAGGTTACTATATTACATGATTTATACATGATTTTTGGTTGTTTCCCAAAGAATGCATGATTTAACACCGCAAATAGACTCAAATACTTTAATTATGCGGATTTCATCAAGGTACACATATTTTGTTGCCTTCACATCCTCTAGGACTCAAATATAGTTATTCTCCCTATGGGAAATTACTTTGAATCACTCACCTTTTTCATTTCAAATCTATAAAGCTAAATATTGTAATACATGTGTAACTTTCAATCGTCATGACAACTTGGACCTCAAAAATTTGATCCATGGATTGAATAGTAGCACTAAATTTCTACTGCTAAAATTTTCCTCTCTCAATGTGTTTTTTATAGTACAACCTCATCCTCTCTTAGTATAAACTAGACCTCTCATAGATTCTTAGTTGAAACTAATCCATCTCGTTTATCTGCCCTAACCTTATCCTAGCTGTCTCACTTCAACTCAAATTTAGCTTCTTTAGAACCCATAAGCCTCTATGCTCTAATTCTACAAATAAATTTTAGGCCTTTCCATACAGGATTTGTATGGTGATATACCAATGGGTGTCTTGAAAGTTGTACAGTATGCCCATATTGCATCGTATAAATAATTTACCACTAAGTTCTGTTGGCATTTACAGTCCTCTCTAATATGGACTTAATTTCTTGATTTGACACATCTACTTTCCCTCTCAAATGCGGATGGTATGAGGTCGCCTATTAATGCTAATTCAAACCGAATTTATCTAGTAGTGTGCTGAACACTTTGTTACAGAAATGTAATCCTTAATTTCTAATAGTTACCCATGATATGCTAGACAAAGATAACATATTTTTCTTTTAGAAATAATCAACATTTTCCCTATCATAATATTCTAATGCAATAGCTTCTACCCATTTAGAGACGCAATCTACAACTACAAAGATGTATATATACCAATAAAAACTCACAAACGACCTCATAAAATTGATGCCCCAACTCTACATCCAAGACAGGAGTCATAGGCAACACATGGCGTCTATATATGGCTCCCTACCTTTGATACTTATCTAAACTGTCACAAGATTGAATGTATATTTATAAGTAGTGGGATCATAATAACCACATTGGAACACCTATGAAATATGCAATATCCTCCATAGTGCCTACTAAGTTGTGAAGAGTTGCATTCTTCAATAATATTCAACATTTTCGCTTTAGGCACACATCAAGCGAATACATTATGAACAAATACCCTGTACAAGTAGGGATCATCCCAAAATTATATTACCACATTACTAAAGAACTTCTTATTTGTTTAAAAGTCAAATCCCAAGGATCAATTCAACAATAATATAATTTTCAAACTCAACAAACCAAGAAATAAGATCAAGAGTATTAGTTAATCCTTGCTCATCTGGGAATGTGTCATTGTTTTCTTGTTCAACTTCCTCCTTGTTGTCTGCTTATAAATGAGACTAGTTGTACGCTACTTGGTTTTCACAAGCCATTCAATCTTCACCTTAAAGTCAAACTCTCTTATAAAGAGTACCTATCTAATCAACCTTGGCGTTGATTCTTTCTTCACCATTAGATATATTCATGCTTAGTGGTTGGTGTGCATTATTAATTTTGTCCCCAAAAGGTACACTATAATTTTCTCTCAGTCATATACAACTTCCAACAATTCTTGTTCTGTGAAAGTATAATTATTCTAAGCTTCATCCAATGTCTTACTTGAATAGTATATTGAGTGAATGATCTTATATTGCGTTTTGCCCAACAAAAACCCAAGGCAAAACCATTATCATAACATATTACTTCAAACGAATTATTCCAACCATGAGAAATAATATATAGAGTTACAATTAACTTTTTTTTCAGGCATTCAGACCATTTCATACATGCCTCATCAAATGTGAACTCTATCTCCTTCTCTAATAGCTTGCACAAAAGGTGTGTAAACTTTGAGAAGTCCTTGATAAACCACTGATAAAACCCTGTGTGCCCCAAGAAGCTATGAATTCCTTTTATGTAAATAGTTGGGTGTAGACTCTCAATGACCTCAATATTTTCTTTATTCACCTCTAAACCTTCTTCAGAAATCTTGTGGCCCAACACTATGCCTTCTTCGACCATGATTTGACACTTTTCCTTACGAAGAATTAGTTTTTCCTCTTACCAGCACTATAAGTCTCTTCTAAGATTTAATCAACAATCGTTTAAGGTATCACCTAGTGATAAGATGTGGATTCACACTCATTTATAGTGCTTTAGTTCCGTTTTTTTTTCACTCAAGTAGAGAAAGAGGCTAATTGTCCTTGGAATTGTGCTAATTCTAGGTGTTAGTTGTAGGAGTAAAAATGATTGAACAAAGGGAAAAAGAGCTAAACCTAGAAAGAATTGAGTCACAGATCTTGCACCTGCAAGCTGGTGTTCAATTTTTTGAAAGTGTCAACCAAGGTCAACTAATCTCTTAATTGATGAAGAGGGGTTTGCTATGGCAAAATGGTCAAGTAAGGTGGAGTTTTCTTAAGCGACGCAAGTTTGGTGAAGCAATAGAATGTTCGCTTTTTCGACATGTGCTTCTGCAAACTCCCAAGCGGTTATGCAGAGTCCACCTAATCAGAAATGGGTAAAATGTGAATTTCAAAAGCAATAGACCCATATTCAAGAAATAAGGCTAGAAGAATCCGTTATAAAATCAATCAAGAAGAGTTGAAAAGGGAATATTGTAGAGACAAGAACTCATCTAAGTGTAGATTTTAGATTTTTCTTAATTTGGGATTGAGACAATGAATGCAAGTTTCCTCACATTTTAGTTGTGGACTTGTAGATTGTGTTCGACATTCGTAAATTTCTTTTACCTTTATTAATGACCTTGTTCTTAATTGCAAGAAATGTGGGTGTTATTTTGTGTGTTAAATTAAGGCTTTTGTGCTAGAAATAGACTGTCACATCCCAAGAATACATCCTAGAAGTTTAGGGTACAATCTCGGATTGTAACTGGTGTTCTTGACCTCTCAGATGTCTTATACAAGCCCTTTCATATCATTCGTTGCATAAACATAGTGAAAAATAGTGCCAAATTAAATTTTTTCACAAAACATAATATAGTCTTCAAAATCTCTTTCATATAAAAGTAATAGGAAATACTAAGTCTCAATCTCATCATCTTAAGACACAAGAGTACTTGGGACACGGCCCATAGTTCAAAATACGAATATAGAAATACTTATTTTATTACAATACTTTGAATAAAAACATAAAAGAGATATATGCCCTCGAGTCAAGTGAGGACACACTTCAACTTCTCTTGAACGATCTTCTAAGTCCCAAGTCTTTACTTCTCAAAGCTCCTCACATACCAAGAACTATATAGATAGATAAAAGAATGGAGTTAGTACAACAACATTTACTAAAATAAAAGAACGGAGTTAGTACAACCGCATGTACTAAGTCTGGCTTTATGCATAAAAATCAAGAAAATGGACTTTTATTGGAAATATGCATCTTTTAATTTTTCAAATAATATTTTAATTACAATAACATCATTAATCATTTTAGAAACATATAATATAATAATTAATCAACAATATAAAATTTAGGCATCACATTACAATAAGTTCAATTCACTTTACATTGAATTGACTTCACCGTTTCAGTGACTTACTAACCCCTTTAATAACCAACTTCTAGCATGTAATTTCCTCACATAAAGCTTTCACTTAAGTCACACAAAGAGAGGCCTCCCATACATCCTCTCTATATGTGCCTAAACAACCCTTAAGATTAGTTATAATGAGTCACATACACACTTAAAAAGTATCATGAACACCAAGGCAAGGTTCTTCCACCAAAGGTGAACCCTAAGTCTCACTTGAGTGAGTTGTGAAGCGACCGCCCATACAATCCCTTACACACACACTCAAGAGATCCTATAGACTCCCTAGGATAGAATCATTCTCACTAATCACCAACACAGATGATATGACATTCTCTTCCAAAAGGTAATCAAAAGACCTACTTAAGTAAATCAAGAAGATAAGGTCCATAGTGACCTCTTCAAGATCACCTAAATAATCCATAAGACTACCTAAGTCTTAGATCATGTCCATAAAATCAACCAACTTCCCTAATTATAGTTATCCTCAAGACTTCCAAAGATAAGACATGAAGAGATCATCCCTTATGCCCTCTTCACACTTTAGCTAAGGAATCATTAAGTCACTTTAGATTAGCTACTCATTTATTTACATAATTTCTAACATAAGTCATTAGATTTTTAGTTCATTAAGACTCATACATGACATAAAGGACATTCAAATAATAGTCTTGGAAAAGACCTAGGAACTCCACATAACACCTTCAAAGTCGATTGTGCAATGTCTAGATAGCGTCCCATATGATGAGAATATGCAATAACCGACATAAAACATGATATATAGACATGGAATTCGGAGTTCTGTCCTACTCCGATGAGGTTGTTCTACTTGCGAATGTTAAAACTTAGACACATCCCATGTAGGCACATGGTTAAGGAATACGAAGGTATGCTTTGTAATCTAGTCTCTACTTAGCTAGAACTACTTTCCCTTACCATACTCACTCGATGCTATCCTTCATTCTCATAGAGTAACTCATAAATTAGGTTCACATAAAAGGGTTCCATAACAAGTTTGTGACCCAATCACATTTACCCTACAAAGGAAGGTTCATTAGGGCTACCTCACAATGGCAAAAAAAAGCTCATGATGACTTTCTAAGGATTATTGTGATGCCTTACTATATAACTAACCTTAATTCCATCATTCCTTTACTTTGAAGGATATCATTACGGATTACACTTTAACAATCTTAACCTTACCCTTAAGTCAAGGTTTTCAAATAAAAGACTCTCATATCATTATTTAAGTTCTTATATCATTCATATATGCAAGAATAACAGTTATAAAAATCTAAATCAAGACATCACATATTCATAATCATATATACATCAAGCAAGATATACAAGTCAGCCAAGACAAGACATCACATACTTCACTTGAACTTATAATGCAAGTCATTCTAGAAACACCTAGAAACAATATATTATCTTCAAGTCATCCTATATATCATCATGACATAATTAATGTACTCCACATAGACTCACAAAGCCAAGTAGGCATAACCAAGACTTAACCTTAACGCTATACTCATAATGTCAATGTCATTGTCTAACATGATCACTTAAGGTAACATAAGTAGAAGAACACACATATGACTTCAAATGTAGATACATAATGTCATGCTTCACATAATAAACAACAAAAATAGCCACATTACATAAAGTAGTTTCAATAAGGCCATGCTCATCGTAATGCATGAAGTAACGCCGACAAGGCCATGTCATTTGCAAGTAAAACACATAACACCAGCACTATAAGTGGAACATATAAATAACAATAGAATCAAAGTATAATTAAGATCAAACTAAACAAAATGGGGCAGCATACCTTCATTCCCTCTTCCAGACTTCAATTTAATGCCAAATCAACCAATTTAACATCACAAGGCCCTTACCCATGGCCATGAACAATAATTCAAATCAATAACCATAAAACTCACTGAATCTAAATCAATACAATATAAGTTAAAAAATATTAAATCAATTAGATATCAATTGAATACAATTCCTATATCATTAGAAAACCCATAAGAAACTATATAACAATTCAACAATATTAGCTTAATATCAAGTAACCTAATAAGTAGTCAAAACTACGGTTCATCAATTTACATGGATTCATAGGTACTTTAGGTTGAAATAATCAATACAATATCAATTAGATCATAATTCAATGTTTACAAATCATTTATGCAAGAACCCATGGTAAAATCCCGAAATTGGAGAATTCACTTTAGAAAACTTTGAAAAACATCTTGATAGTTGGGATCCTTGAAGAAACAAGTTTCAAGGATAAAAATAAATACCTAAAGGATGATAATTCTTCACTTTTATGAAGAATTTCCACTATAAACCCCCACACTAAGCAGCTTCTGCAATCTGGACTTCAAATGGAGTATTTGGGATTTTTCTAAGAGTTTTTGGGTTATCAATTTGGAAGAATGAATTCTTTAAGGTGTTTAACCTTTATATACTTAATTTAAATACCCAAAAGACCATTAATAAACCACCAATGACTTAATTTAGAAGTGGGGTGAATTGGTAAGTTGACAGCAACTCTGCGCGTAGGAGATAGCCTCTAGACGCCTGCCTTGACGGGGCGTCACAGGCACTGCCTCTATACCATATATTAGACATATTTAGGAACTTATACTATAAAGAGAAAAATGTTAGGATCTAGTTAACCTAAGTCATTTCGGGGTCTTACATAGATAAAGCCATTTAGGTATTTGATTTATTGATCTATTGTTTTTATAATTCCTTGTTTCCATGAATGATTTAATATAATAGTTTCAATGATATTTTTATATTTTGATTTATGGGTTGAGGTTTCACGCTCAACTATGTGTTTCTTGAAAATATAATCCGTGAAGTGTATAATTAGATCAATAATTTCATTTTAGCTTTTAATCTTGAATTTGAGACCAAAAGGAGAAAGTTCATGGTTTCAATGTTTAGTGCAAGGCTTGTTCGAAAGGAAATATAAATTAAGGCCGTGGGGTTTTTTTCCGAATTACATCTGTGAGACTGAAATGAGATGTCATAAAATAGTCATTTGAGACAAAAAATATATTATGATTGATCTACGCTGGCCTACCCTACCTATTATTAATAGATGTTGTATTGAATTGCGATGGACATGAATTACTGATGTCATGCACAAAACTAGTTGAGTGATGAGTCAGGGATTTTGACTCATTTGAGGCTTAATTTTTATTACATCCCGAAAAAGGGGTAGTAACTTGCACTCGATACCCTATAAAACTAAGTTACCACTATACATACTAGCTAAAAAAACACTGAGAAAAAAAGATTGGGCAGAAGAAACTCAAAAAAGTGAAGCCTAGACCCTGAAGGTCATGACATAAAAGAGAACAAACCATAAAAACAATGGTAGACAAGCCAAAAAAATAACGATATACTATCTAGCCTGTCATGAGTCTTAAGTACACCTAGAAGAAGTGGCATCCTTGGAGTTGTCGCACGATGTACTCGACACCTTTGAGGTCTTGTACAAGCCCTTTTGACATCATTCATTGCATAAATGTGTGAAAAGAAGTGCGGAGTTAAAACTTTTCACACAGTCAAATAGTACTTCAAAATATTTTTCATAGAATATAATAAGGAAAGGCTAAGTCTCATGTCTCCATCTTAGACAGACGAGTATCTCAGGACAGGTCCCATACAATACAATATAGAAGTATTAAAGTCTATTACAATACTTTTATGAAAGAAATATAAACATAGTGATGTCCTCGGAACAATTGAGGACATACCCCAACTTTGCTTGACTGACTACTAGTGTCCAAGCTTCACTTCAACAACACCTCTCAATTTCCA
>JAKWJD010000042.1:0-30136 GCA_027705065.1 Solanum peruvianum
GAAAGAAAGGGAAGTTCAGTCCTAGATATGTAGGCCCTTACAAGATCTTGAAAAGGATTGGCAAGGTGGCATATGAGTTAGAGTTGCCAGCAAAATTAGCAGCAGTGCATCCGGTCTTCCACATCTCACTCTTGAAGAAGTGCGTGGGTGACCCAGCCTCTATAGTGTCATTAGAGAGTGTGGCGGTGAAAGATAGTCTTTCTTATGAGGATGTACCAGTTGAGATTCTTGACCATCAGGTTAGAAGGTTGAGAAATAAAGAAGTCACTTCAGTCAAGGTTTTGTGGAGGAGTCAGTCCGTAGAGGGAGCTACTTGGGAAGCAGAAGCAGCCATGAAAGCCAAGTATCCTTACCTTTTTCCTTCCGATTCCACTCCAGCTTGAGGTTCCTCTTCAGTTTTACAGTCATTCATGCATAATTAATTTTTAGAATCATGTTCCCTCAGTTTGTACTTTAATTTTTAGCGTAATTGCATGTACTTAGAACTCAATTCAGTCAGAACTTAGTTCTCAGTGTTTAGTAGTGGGGTTTGCATCTCTCTCCCTCTATTTCAGCTAGTTTAGTCTTCATACGAGGACGAATGTTCCGAAGGGGGAGATATTGTAACACCTCGTAGCCAAAACAGACCAAAAATTAGTTTTTCAGAAAAATCTGCAGGTGCTACCAACGGTGTCATCGACGTACCATAGCCTGAACCACGGTTCGTCCTGCACAACCGTCGATGGGATCAGTAACTCCCAAAAATTTCAGCCTAGAAAAATTATTTAAGTCTTGGACGACGAACTTACTTACGGTCTGTAGGTCAAACGACGGTCCGCAGTCCGTTACCATCGATCAAGACTCCCTTCAACCACTCTCTGACAAGAGCTATAGATGACTAGCATGGTTCGTAGGTGTAAAATTTGTAGCATGTTACGGGGAAATACAGTTGGACCAACTTAAAATGATCATAACTCTTATCTGAAAATGAATTAGGTCTCCTATGACCTACCCACAGATATATAATTGAACTATCTTTCCATAGCCACCGACTTTGCTAAAATCAGACCTCCTAGTAAAAAGTTATGCCCAATTTAGTAAAGGCCTGTCGAACAGTCCCTCACGACGGACCCAAAGACGGGGCGTCGGGCGCACGACGAACCGTCAGTCCTGGCCGTCGTGAGGCCCAACAACAACATTCCCAGGGGTCTTTTTTACCTTTTCCACTCCGTTTAAACCCTAATTACGTAGATTTTTTACCCGAAATCATCATATTTTAGTCAATTTAAGCCTAGAAACATAATTAAAACATATCCAAGTCAAATCATTAAATCAGAACTTAGAAAATTAGAAGCAAGAGAGGACAAAAAAAGCTCAAGAACCCTAGTTCAAGAACGCCACAAGTTCCAGCAGTTCCAGCCCCAAAAATTAAGTATTTTTCCGTGGATTTCATCACAAGGTATGTGGGATTTCACTAGTGGGTTCCTTTCACCCATAGGGTCCTTAGTTTCAGTCAGTTCTTGATTCTCTTATCATGATTAAACCTAGGGTTTCTAGAACTTTGATCTAACTTCATGAATTTATTAAATATATGTTCCAAATCATATTATCATGTTATTACTCAAATTATCACATGAATTTCAGAACCCTATCTTTGTATTTCTTTAGTTCTTAAATTACACATGCTAGGTCATATATTTCAGACACTTCAAATATACATTCCTCAGTTATAAATGCACAATTACCAAATTAATTGTTGCATTCTCAGTTTGCATGTTCAGTTTCGAGCTATCCAGTATTTACAGAAATTCAGATATAATTGGTTAATTTACAAAATTCATTGGGAGTAGCATAATACCGAGTTGGACTAGAGTTTAGCGTACCCAATAGACCCAGAACTACTAGCCAAGTAGGTTGTAAGTCCCCTATGTGGGCAATCAGTTTAGTGATCACGCCATCATGCCTTTATACCTTTGGCAGGGTATATTCGGTCCTCTCGGTGGGACGTATACATCGGACTCCACATTTAGCTCATGTGGTTTTATTATCGGTTATTAGTAGCTCCCACAGTTCAGTCAGACTCTCTACATTGACCATTTTTCAGTATATTCAATATTAGTTTCAGCATGTTATAAATTGGTCATTGCATCCAATTAGCTCATAAATAAGCACATCACATTCAAATTATTATACTTGTTTTTGTGTTTGTTCAGTTATGTTTTATTTCAGTTGTGCTCTATCCTACATGCTCATTACCTTTCAAGTACTGACGTATATGTGTGCTACATCTTCTCGTGATGTAGGTTCAGGTTCTCAGCATCCAGATCATGCATAGATCGATTTCCCGATCTCCAGTTCAGCAGATTCAGTGGTGAGTCCTCATTCTCCGAGGACAACAGTCATGAGTTTCATTTCAGTCTTTAGTCATTTAGTTTCAGTTTTTGCTAGATTTAGCTGGGGCTTGTCCCAGTATTTCTAGTCTAGTTTAGAGGCTATTTTCAGACATAGTTAGATTCAGCTTAGTATTGAGTTAATATTTCTTTTGTATTAAACTCATTGTTTTCAAATATCTCAGTTATAGAATATGGGTATTCCCCATCTTTTCATTTTAAGTATGATTTAGCTTCCGCAACAGTTTATTATCTTTAGTATGCTCATGATCATGCCAGCAGGGTTAGCTTGGGATCACTTGTGGTCCTAGGTTCCGTGTCCGCGTCTCGGGATAGCTCGGGGCGTGACAAAACCAAGACTAGTTAGACTTATGTCATAATTTGTGGGTCGACATTAGGTCTAACCTAAGAGAGTGAGCCCTAGTCCATCAACACCATGTATCGAAGGGCAGGGTGTGGGCAAGGCGTACGCATGTTAGTTTAGACGAGTGGGTGTCCGAGAGTAACCCATTCGATATTTGGGTAAGTTACCCGAGAGAAAATTTAGTTTCACCTAAACCTTAGCCTAATCACCATTGTCTTGCAAATTTACTCGAAAATCAATCTGAAAGCACGATTCAAATCAACACTGGGCATGCAACAACTCACCAACTGTCTTCAACAACTTCACTTTTTATCATTAATTAAACTCAAAATCTCGCTGAATTTAAATAATTAGGTGTGTGGGTGAACTAACCCAACAAGAAAATATGTCACATAACTTTAATAGGGATCAACCCGGACGAATTCCACTCGCAAACCTTGGGTCTTCCTATTTCTTGACTTTTCTCCCTTTTTTTCTCTCCTTCTTCTTGTTTTCTCTCTTATCCAAGATCTAAGCGTGATTTGATTTTCCAAATGAACTAAAATCAGTCTTTTTAACCCTAATAAACCCCTAAAATGAATAGTAAATTAAATTGGTAAAGACTAGTTTGCCCTTCCATAAATCCGAATTGGTCTTTCCTTACTTTAACAACCCAACTTCCCATTAGGCATATCCTTCATACGATATTGAAAATGCACAAACTTGGTGGATTTTGAAAGATCTCTCCAAGGGCTTTTCAACCATATCAAGAACTACCTCTACTAATTATGAGCTAGAAGTTATGATTGTTTGAAAATGACCAAACTAACTTTCTTAACATAGGCAATTTGGCAAGGTTTTCCTTTCTTCCCAAAATGAATATTTTTACTTTCTTAGATATTTCAAACTGTGAGATGTTACACGTTCATTAGTAATTCCTTGTTTATACTTGATTATTCGTTAGTAGTTCTGGTAGACTTTCAAGTTCTAGGTTTAAAATTTCCCCCGCAAATATTGGTTTAGATCGTTTGTTAGAAATGACTAACTTCCGCTTCATCATTTAAATTTCTTCTCTAACTTAAATTCTTATTTTAGAATGATTTCTTGAGTTGGGTAGTATTGTTCTTCTCCCCCCGGCTTGTAACTGTGGTTGGCCAATAACGATAGGTTGATTTGTAACATAGTTATCATAAACCAAGAATATACAAAAAAATTAGTGCATATAATCTCTATGCATAGAATAACTTTTTGTTATTGAAAAGAGAACTAGCAGAGGTGATTTGTTTCAATGCCTTGGAAAGAAAATAAAAATAACCTACCTATCCAAGGAAAACGTAGTACAAGTAAATATACTCGAATGTATTAAAGTAGATTAATTCATCCCAAAATCTTTTTTATCATATGATAAATAATTATCTTTTTCTATTATTTTTTTCCTAAAAAAAAATTGAAAATAGAAGTACTTTCCTTACCACATAAAATATCCAAATTTTAAATTCCGTTCTATAACTGTCCTCCTGATACTTTTATGTTTTTCTCCATCAATATATCTATCCACAATAGATAAAAGATCATTAGAATAAAAATTTTGATTGTTATCATTGTATTATAACTTCACATTCAATGACAAATTGATAAAACTAAACAAGCACCTCTATTGTCTTTCAAAACACTAGTAATAATCACAAGGAATTTATACGAAAATGATAGTAGAATAGCGATCTACATCAACATCTATTTTATAGTGTGTTTTAAATGTATTGAAATACATACAAGGGATGAATCCTTTATGCAAGAAACAGAATATAGATAAGAAATTCTTTGCTCTATTCTCCTAAATTCATATTAGTAACCAGAAATAATAAAAGATAAAAGAAAAACAAAAGAACTGTTCATATTAGCAAACCAGAAATTTCAACGAACTTAAAATACCGCAACAAATCACACATACTGACGACGATCAATTGTTTTGTAAGAATTGTATGCATACAGAAGGGAGGAATTTATGCAAAAAAAATAAAGAAATGCTCTCTATTTATAGCCGACAAAGTTTAAAGGTCAACACCTGTTACAAAAAGACAACCTTTCAGAAAGGTCACATGCAACCCTTTGGAAAAGGCACAACCTTTTCAACGGTCACAATCCTTTAGAAAATATACAACCTTTCTTAAAGGTCACAATTCTTCGGCGAAGTCAAACCCTTCATTTTCTATAATAATTAAACCCACCCAACACCTAGCAAAATATTGCTAGTGCTCCAGATAGATACCTTTCTAGGATTGATGAATAATATATAACAATCATCATCAAACAAGTCACTATATGATAATTCATTTTGATAATATTCACGAAAAGTTATATGTTATTCTTATGTCTTTAATATATAACTCAATGACATAATTTAGTAGATAATTTTTTAAAAAATAGTGTAACGATAGTTCAACTTATACGTGCAAGAACGTGAGCAGAAACTATTTAAATGAAAACACAAAGAGATTGTAATGTTGAAATATTCTCTATGTTTTTATGTTCCCTCTTATTTCAACACTAGGACATGAGCGTAAACAAATTTTATAAGATATCTTTTGCATCATAAAAATCAGCTTTCTTAAAATCATAATCTATATAAATTATGATCTTCATCACCACTTCATTGCAAATTCCAGTGCTTCCTCGGTCCAGTCATTGTCATTGGAATGAATCCTACAATATAGAAAAATAAAAATGCATGTTAGACGTTGCACACAATGTTTATAGGCAAAATTGATAGTATAAATTTCTTAGAGTTTTACCTTACTTGAAAGGTGAATTTAAAATAAAAAAAAAGGTTCATACGGAATAATATAGAGTTTCCTTCAAGAACAATTAAGAAAAATTGCCTTAAAATTATTTAAAACTAAAATATAAACATTTATAGTACGACATGACCTATTTTTTTCTTAATCTTGATTGAAAGATTCTCAGTAGTGCTCGTAGCTTTTTCCAAAGTCGAGTCAGACTTGTGCCTTGAAAGCTTTGTGTGCACTTGGGAGGTTTCTTCTTACTTCTTCTTCCATTTTCATGCACAAAATGATATAATTTTACAATCAACTAGCTAATTATTTATCATAGAAAATAGATTTTCTACATGAAATGTCTACTTTAATTCCATTATGTAAAAAAAATACATAAACTTATACATGATATTGTATGTGTTAAGTGTGTATGCATTTTGCTGATTCTTGCATTGTATTGTAGGTTAAAAAAATGTTTCATAGAGGATAAGTAGGTATTTTTTTAAAGGAGTATTTATATAAAATAAAATATCATATAAATAATTAGGACAACAAGATTGTCATATGTGATGGTTTCAATAATAGGTACTAATATATCATACAACTTTGTAATAAGAAGAGTTATCAATAATGATATCAAAAATAGAAGGGCATGTCAAAAAAGGTTCTACGGGCGAAAATAAATATAAAGAAAGAGCCTATAACCCTATTTGCTCAAATTAAATCTAATGTGAACTTAAGTTTCAACAAATATTAATAGTTAGTAGGAAAGTGTAATGTGCTATTATGTTATTTATTCAATCATGATCGGTGAGAAAGATTTTACTCATTTTTTTAGTCTTCCCTCATTTATGAAATGTGTTTTGAAGAATTTAAGTTGGACCACTAGATTTGTATTTAATGCTTGCATAACTCAGTTAGGCAAAAGTATCTTATTTCCATAGAAATATTCAAGTCACAAGTTTTCACACGGCCTAAGAAGATCGTACAATTCATTGGGTCTATCTGCAAAAGGTTTTTATGAACTGAATATGTTCATGCCCCTAAAACGTATTGATTGCATTGGAAAAGTTATGTTTTCCCAAATCGATTGGTTGTGTGAATTTCCTTGAGGTATGCAAGAAAATGGTTCTTGAAAAACAATTATGAAACTTATGCAAGAATAAAGGACAAATGGTGGATGGTATGGGTACATAATTATTAAGGAGGATATCGACCTTAACTAGTCAAGCCAGGAGATTACATGACCTAAACGTATATCCTTAAATATGATCGATAATGTATTAGTTGTGTTTAAGGTGCTTGAGCAAGACTTGGGGCCAACTGTCCTAATCTGCTAGTTTTTTTGTTTGTAAAGTTCTTTAAATACTATATCTTATCTATAACAAGTACTTGTATGAACGATATATCGATACTAAATCATATCAATGAAAAGTGAGAATACATATCTTTCGTTCATGGTTTGACAACTAATTGTTAAATATAAAATCAAAAGATCTCAATTGGTAAGTCAAAGAGAAAGTGATGTATCATGTTTTGTAATTGATTATTTTATAAGACTTGTTGAGAAGAATTTTAAGTTGGACCACTAGATTTCTATCTTATACTGATATAACTTAGTTAGGCAAACATATCTTGTTTTCCATGCAAATATTCTAGTTACAAGTCGTAGCACGACCTAAATAGATCATACAATCCATTGGATCTATTTGCAAAAGGTTTTTATAAACTGAATATGTTGATGCCCCTAAAACGTATTGATTGCTTGGAAAACATTATGATGCTTCAAATTCGTTGGAGGTGTGACTTTTTAGAGGTATACATCAAGTTGTACTTGAAAACCTACTATGAACTTGTACAAAAAAAAAGGACAAATTGTGAATGGGATGGGTACAAGTTATCACAGAGGAACATCTCAACCTATACTAGCCAGGCCCCAAGAATCCACGACCTTAATGTATATCCTAATTATGATAGATAATGTATCGATTGTGTTAATGGTGCTTGAGCAAGGCTTGGGCCCCGATGTCTAAATCTGCTAGTTTTTTATTTATAAAATTCTTTAAATACAAAATTGTATATATAGAAAAGTACTTGAATGAATGAGATGTTGATACTAAATCATAACAATGAAAAGTTAGAATACATATCATTCGTTCATGTTTTGACAACTAAATCATATATATAAAATCAGAAGAAATTATGATCTTCATTTCCTCTTCATTGCAAATTCCAGTGTTCCCTAGGTCCCGTCATTGTCATTGAAATGAACCCTACAATATAGAAAAATCAATACGCATGTTAGACTTTGCACACAATGTTTATAGGTAAAATTGATAGTATAAATTTCTTAGAGTTTTAACTTACTTGAAAGGTGAATTTAAATTTTTTAAAAAAGGGTTCATATGGATTGTTTAAAATTTTTTAAAAAAGGTTCATATGGATTGTTATAGAGTTTCCTTTAGAATATTATCAAAAATCACCTTAAAAGTAATTTGATTAAAATATAAACATTTATAATACGACATGACCTATTTTTTACACATCTTGATTAGCAATATTCTCGGTAATGCTCGTAGATTTTTCCAAAGTTGAGTCAGACTTGTGCCCTTGAAAGCTTTGTGTGCCACTTGTAGAGCTTTCTTCATTTTTCTGCACAAAATAAAATTATTATGCAATCAACTAATTCATTATTTATTATAGAAAATAGATTTTTCTACGTTTTATCTAATTCAATTCTGTTATGTATAAAAAAAAAATACATAGACTTATACATGATTTGGTATGTGTTAATTGTGTATGCATTTTGCTGATTGTTGCATTGTATAGTAGGTTAACAAAAAATGTTTCATAGAGGATAAATAGGTACTTTTTTAAAGGAGTATTTATATAAAATAAAATATCTTATAAATATGATCACAACAAGATTGTCACATGTGATGATTTCAATAACAGGTGCAAATATATCATACAACTATGTTACAAGAAGAGCTATCAATAATGATATCCAAAATAGGAAGGGCATGTAAAAAAGGTTCTATGGTGAAAACATACATAAAGAAAGCCAATAAACCTATTTTCTCAAACAAAACTTAATGTGAACTTAAGTTTCTTCGAATATTAATAGTTAGTTGGATAGTGTAGTCTGTTATTAGAGTTATTTATTCAATCATTATCCGAGAGAAAGATTTTACTCATTTTTTAGTCTTCCCTAATTTATAAAATGAGTTGAGAAGAATTTTAAATTAAAACACTAGATTTTCAGTTTGGCAAAAGTATCTTATTTGCCATAGAAATATTCTAGTCACAAGTTTTCGCACAACCTATGAAGATCGTACAATTCATTGGCTCAATGTGCAAAAGGTTTTTATGAACATAATATGTTGATGCCCCTAAACAATATTGATTTCTTTGGAAATGTTTTGTTGCCCCAAATCCGTTGGAGGTGTGAACTTCCTAGAGGTATACAAGAAAGTGATTCTTGAAAACCTACTATGAAACTTATGCAAGAAAAAAGGACAAACTGTGGATGGTATGGGTACATGATCATATCGACCTAAACTAGCCAAGCCAGGAAATTCCATGACCTTAGTGTATATCCTTAAATTTGATTGATAATGTATTAGTTGTGTTTAAGGTGCTTGAGCAAGACTTGGGGCCAACTGTCCAAATCTGCTAGTTTTTTGTTTGTAAAGTTCTTTAAATACTACATCTTATATATAAAAAGTACTTGTTTGAATTGCTAAATATAAAATCAGAAGATCTCAATAGGTAAGTCAAAGAGAAAATGATGTATAATGTTCTGTAATTGATTATTTTATAAGATGTGTTGAGAAGAATTTTAAGTTGGACCACTAGATATCTATCTTATGCTGGCAGAACTCAGTTAGGCGAACATATCTTGTTTTCCATGCAAATATTCTAGTTACAAGTCTTTGTACGACCTAAGTAGATCATACAAGACATTTGATCGATTTGCAAAAGGTTTTTATAAACTTATTATGTTAATGCTCTTAAAAACCTGTTGATTGCTTCGAAAAAGCTATGATACCCAAATTTGTTGGAGTGTGAACTTTCTCGAGGTACACAACAAAGTTGTACTTAAAAACCTAGTATGAAACTTATACAAGAAAAAAGGACAAATTGTGAATGGTATGGGTACATAGTTATTACGGAGGATCATCTCAACCTACACTAGCCACGCCCTAAGATTACACGACCTTAATGTGTATCCGGAATTATGATTGATAATGTATATTGATTGTTTGCTTGACCAAGGCTTTGACCACGATGTCTAAATCTGCTAGTTTTTTGTTAGTAAAATTTTTTCAATACTAAATTTATATTATAGAAAAGTACTCGTATGAATGAGATGTTGGTACTAAATCATAACAATGAAAAGTTATAATACATATCATACGTTCATGTTTTGAAAACTAATTCATATATATAAAATCAAAAGATCTCAATTGGTAAGTCAAAAAGATTGACAGTGAACTTCAAATAAAATAGGAGAAACTCATTAAGATATATGTATATATATAGAAAATCAAATGGAAATTAAAGAAAAATTTACCTTGGGTAGAATGCTCTTTTACGCAATTCTTTGAAATAATCGGTTGTTTTCTTCACTAAATCAATCTCCTTCATAGTTTCTTCAATTTGTAACTTCAATTTATTTTGAATGGCAATGCTCCCGTACACAGGATTTTCAGATCTAATCTTAGCCTCTAAAATTAGGGTTTCAACCATTTTTGCCTTTTTCTCATTGTCAGCAACAGAATTAAGCATCTCTATGATAGTGCTTACTTTGTAAAGTCGACTAACATTTTTGAAATCTTCAAATTTATTGGATGGAAAAAATGGAGCTAACGGACAATTCTCCTGACACCGTTTTCTTTGGTACCTACATGCTGCACATTTACCCCTTGCACCTGCGTCATTCATCTTTCTCACAATAGTTAAAAATTAGTACTAAAAAATTACTTAATAGAGAAGTCTATTCTTATATTTGCCTCTATTAACATGAAATTATAGAAGAATAGAGTGGCTAATCATATTATATAAAGATAAACTGAAATGACTTTTAAGTCAAAAAATAAAAGTAGGGGGAGACCTGCTTTTTTTTTGACTTATTTTAAGTCATCTTAAAATAATTTTAAGTTAGTTTTTATATTATCAAACATTTCCCAACTTATTTTAAGCAGTTTTGATTTATTTTATATTATTTTTATTTTCTCAATCACTTTCAGAAGTAAAAAAATTACTTTAAAATAGGTTTGACCAACTTTTTAAGTCAATCCAAACACCCACTTAATTAGATATTTGATAGATTTAAATTTTTTCCTTTAGAGGTTAGTGATATCTTTTACCTTTTTTTTGTGGGAAATCTTCTTGCTAGTAAATATGTTCACATTTGATTGACTAGTTTAGCGTATGTGTGTCGCGCATGAATTGTATGTCTACAAATAAAAATTATTATGTATAACAACAATTGATTTCAATTACAAATGAAATAATTATTTAAATAAAAAATATCATTACGTTGATACAATATTGAATTTTAAGTAATAAATATCGTTCAAAACAAATATTGTAGCTTAGTTACTTATATAGTTTTTATAATTATAGATATTTTATTTTATAAAAAAAAAATTAATGATGTAGTATTTGATCCAAATATCTAGTTGAATTTTTAAAATGCATACATGCTTGAAAGCAATCTGGATCGTTTGTTAAACTTGTGCTCCAACCAATGAGTATAATTAAAAAATATATATTAAATGAAATATTTTTAATAATATACGTTAGTTATAAAACAAAAAATATAATGAATATTTAATTTCCTGAAAATAATAAAAATTTATGATATTCAATGAGCTTTAAATAGAAAAACATTACAAACATCACAAAAGTTTTCAATATTGGCATGTCAACGAAAAATAACGTACATTACAAAAGTATTCAATTTCAATATTATAAGAAGACTTATTGTAGGTTTTGTAGCAAGATGGAAAACTCACTAAATACATAAAAATGATACGCACAAAAATATTGATATAAAATAATTAATTTCTAAATACTATATGTTCCTCAGTAATTTAAACAGGGAACCAAAACTCCTATTAATATGTATAGGTTGGTTTTAAAGACTGAAATAGTAAAAACAATATTGAAATTAGTTTTATCTAATTTGAAATATATATGGTTTTAACTAGACAACATTTTATCCTAAATATTAAACTTCGTACCTAGTTTAAATAAAGAATACAAACAATAACAATATATCAGTTGTGATTTTATAAGTCAGATTAACGGAGGTAAGATTATGAAGACATTATTTCTATCTTTGTATGGTAGAAAAGTTGTTCTAGATAGGACATTAATGTAAAATAAATGTAATCAAAGCATCATAGAAAGAAAATAATTTAGCATCAAAATAACTAGCTGGATAAATAAACAAATGAAGCAAAATGTGATAGTGAAAATTAGGTAAATAAGATACTACACACACACACACTAAATCATACTACAACACTCTGCAACCTTATTATTCTTTTTACCTTTATCTTAGGGTTATATCGTTAGTAAGTTGAAGAAGCGATACAGTGTCCCTAATTACCTCCCCCCCACCAATTTTCATCTTTGTTTACCTATTCATGTCGTCAAACTTCTCACACCTCCTTAATGATGCATATTGGCTCCTATTCTTCACATGCACGTACCACCAGTCTCACTTTCTTAATTTTTTCTACTACAGAATTTGTTATGTAAGAAATGTATACAGAAGAATGGAGGAATTATATGCAAAAAAATAAGAGAAATTCTCTCTATTTATAGCCGACAAAGGTTATAGGTCAACACTTTTTAGAAAAAAGACAATCTTTTAGAAAGGTCACATGCAACCCTTTGGAAAAGGCACAATCTTTCCAATGGTCACAACCCTCTAGAAAAGATACAACATTTCTTAAAGGTCACAACTCTTTGGCAAAGTCACAACCCTTCAGGAGAGTCACAACCCTTCATTTCCTGTAACACTCTTAAAACCCAACACCTAGAAAAATATTGCTAATGCTCCAGATAGATACCTTGCTAGGATTGATGCATAATATATGTACAATCATCATCAAACAACTCACTATATGATCAATTGATAATATCACAAAAACTTATATGTTATTTTGTGTCTTTCATATAAAAGTCAAAGACATAATTTAATAGATAAATTTTTAAGAAGTAGTGTACCGATAGCTCAAATTATACGTTCAAGACACGTGAGCTGAAACTATTTAAATTAAAACACACACGAGATTGTAATGTCGAAATGTGCTCCAACATCTTATGTTCTCTCTTATTTCATCACTAGGACATGATCGTCAAAAACTATATCAAATATCATTTTACGTCATCAAAATAAACTTTCTTAAATCATAATCTACAAAAATTATGATCTTCATTTCCTCTTCATTGCAAATTGCAGTGTTCCCTAGGTCCCGTCATTGTCATTTAAATGAACCCTACAATATAGAAAAATCAATACGCATGTTAGACATTGCACACAATGTTTATAGGTAAAATTGATAGTATAAATTTCTTAGAATTTTAACTTACTTTAAAGGTGAATTTAATTTTTTTAAAAAAGGAGTTCATATGGATAGTTATAGAGTTTCCTTCAAGAATAATTATAAAAAATTGCCTTAAAAGTAATTTGATTAAAGATATAAATATTTTATAATACGACATCACCTATCTTTTTCCACATCTTGATTGGCAAGATTCTCAGTAATGCTCGTAGCTTTTTCCAAAGTCGAATCAGACTTGTGCCCTTCAAAGCTTTGTGTGCCACTTGTAGAGGTTTCTTCATTTTTCTGCACAAATAAAATTATTATGCAATCAACTAATTAATTATTTATCATAGAAAATAGATTTTTCTTTGTAAATTTCTTATTCAATTCCGTTATGTATAAAAAAAATACATAAACTTATACACGATTTGGTATGTATTAAGTGTGTATGCATTTTGCTGATTGTTTCATTGTATAGTAGGTAAACAAAAAATGTTTCATAGAGGATAAATAGGTACTTTTTTAAAGGATCATTTATATATAATAAAATATCATATAAAAGATGATCACAACAAGATTGTCTCATGTGATGATTTTAATAACAGGTGCAAATATATCATACAACTTTGTTACAAGAAGAGCTATCAATAATGATATCAAAAATAGGAAGGGCATGTAAAAAAGTTCTATGGTAAAAACATACATAAAGAAAACCTATAGACCTATTTTCTCCAACAAACTTAATGTGAACTTAAGTTTCTTTGAATTTTAATAGTTAGCTTGATAATGTAGTCTGTTATTAGGGTTATTTATTCAATCATTATCCGAGAGAAAGATTTTACTCATTTTTTAGTCTTTCCTAATTTATAAAATGTGTTGAGAAGAATTTTAAGTTAGAACACTAGATTTTCAGTTAGGCAAAAGTATCTTATTTGCCATAGAAATATTCTAGTCACAAGTTTTCTCACAACCTAAGAAGATCGTACAATTCATTGGCTCAATGTGCAAAAGGTTTTTATGAACTTAATATGTTGATTCCCCTAGAAAGTATTGATTTCTTTGGAAATGTTATGTTGCCCCAAATCCGTTGGAGGTGTGAACTTCCTAGAGGTATACAAGAAAGTGATTCTTGAAAACCTACTATGAAACTTATGCAAGAAAAAAGGACAAACTGTGGATGGTATGGGTACATAATTAATACGGTGGATCATATCGACCTAAACTAGCCAATCCAGGAGATAACATGACCTTAGTGTATATCCTTAAATATGATCGATAATGTATTAGTTGTGTTTAAGGTGCTTGAGCAAGACTTCGGGCGAACTGTCCTAATCTGCTAGTTTTTTGTTTGTATAGTTCTTTAAATACTACATCTTATATATAAAAAGTACATGTATGAACGATATATCGATGCTAAATAAAAACAATGAAAAGTGAGATACATATCTTTCATTTATGGTTCGACAACTAATTGATAAATATAAAATCAAAAGATCTCAATAGGTAAGTCAAAGAGAAAGTGATGTATCATGTTGTGTAATTGATCATTTTTTAAGATGTGTTGAGATGAATTTTAATTTGGACCACTAGATTTCTATCATATGCTGGCAGAACTCAGTTAGGCGAACATATCTTGTTTTCCATGCGAATCTTCTAGTTACAAGTCTTTGCACGACCTAAGTAGATCATACAAGCCATTTGATCTATTTGCAAAAGGTTTTTATAAACTTAATATGTTAATGCTCCTAAAAACCTGTTGATTGCTTGGAAAACGCTATGATGCCCCAAATTTGTTGGAGTGTGAACTTTATCGAGGTACACAACAAAGTTGTACTTAAAAACCTACTATGAAACTTATCAAACAAAAAGGACCAATTTTGAATGGTATGGGTACATAGTTATTACGGAGGATTATCTCAACGTACACTACTAGCCAGGCCCTGAGATTACACGACCTTAATGTGTATCCTGAATTATGATAGATAATGTATTGATTGTTTTTACGGTGCTTGACCAAGGCTTTGACCATGATGTCTAATCTGCTAGTTTTTTGTTTGTAAAATTCTTTAAATACTAAATTTTATATATAGAAAAGTACTCGTATGAATGAGATGTTGATACTACATCATAACAATGAAAAGTTATAATACATATCATACGTTCATGTTTTTAAAAGATCTCAATTGGTAAGTCAAAAAGATTGACAGTGAACTTCAAATAAAATAGGATTTCGAATGGCAATCTCCTTCATAGTTTCTTCAATTTGTAACTTCAATTTTTTGAATGGCAATGCTCCCGTACACAGGATTTACAGATCTAATCTTGCCTCTAAAATTAGGGTTTCAACAACATTTTTGCCTTTTTCTCATTGTCAGCAACAAAATTAAGCATCTCTATGATAGTGCTTACTTTGTAAAGTCGACTAACATTTTGTAAATCTTCAAATTTATTGGATGGAAAATGGAGCTAACGGACATCTCCTAACGGACAATCTACACACGTTTCTTTGGTACTTACATGCTGCACATTTACCCCTTGCACCTGCGTCATTCATCTTTCTCACAATAGTAAAAAATTAGTCCTAAATAATTACTTAATAGAGAAGTCTATTCTATATTTGCCTCTCTTACCATGAAATTATAGAAGAATAGAGTGGCTAATCATATTATATAAAGATAAACTGAAATGACTTTGTAACGACCTGTTTAGTCGTTTTGAGCAGCAGATTTTAATTCTGGAAAAACTGGTTGAGACGACGGACCCCACGACAGACCGTCATAGGCACGACGGACCGTCGAGGGGGTCTCGTTTCAAAACACTTAGAAATTCTTGAATATGGGTACTGAAATTGACTCTCTGAACTTCGTGACGACATTGCATGACGGACCGTCGTGGGAAGGACGGACCGTCACACATCTTCCACAAAAATTGAGTCTCTGAACTCTGTGACGGAACTGCAGGACGGACCGTCATGGGCACGACGGACCGTCACAGGTTGCGTAATCCCAGGCTGGGTCGGATTTCTGTTTAAGTTTAAAGGGGCGCTTTGGACTATTCCTGCTATAATTATAAATTTCATGGTTAATATTAATAACTCAATTTCTTGGGGGTTAGAAGAGATAACCTTGAGTTAATTAGTGGGTTAATTCCTCCTCTTTTATACTTAATTATATGCTAATTAGGGTAAAAGAAAGAGGGTTGAATAAGAAAATAGAAAGAACAAAGAGAGGAAAGAGAAACGATGGAGAGAGGAGAAACGAAGAGGAAAACACAAAAGCTTGGGGAAATTGCTTGCTTGATCAAAAATTCTTCGTCGAGGTAGGTTATGGTTTTTATGCTATTCGTAGTAAACTCTTATAGCGAATGATATGTATTGGTAGTATTTAAACCCTTCTATATGCTTTATTGTATGCTTGCATGAATGTGATTATATAATTGTGATAAAATAAGCATGATGAAGCTATTGAATCCTAAATCTTGAAAAGAAAACCCTAATCTACTTTGTTAATGATGATGCCTTGGTATAAAAGAAGGCTTGATGAATGAAAGTAGTGAGATTAGGGGATCGGGTGCCACGTTCCGGTACCAGGATAGAAATAGGGATCGGGTGCCACGTTTTGGTACCAGGATAGAATATGAGGATCGGAGTGTCACGTTCCGACACCAGAAAGTATATGGATCGGGTGCCACGTTCCGGTACCAGGATAAAATAAGGATCGGAGTGTAACGTTCCGACACCAGGATAGTATATGATCGGGTGCCACGTTCCGGTACCAGGATAGAATATGAGGATCGGAGTGTCACGTTCCAACACCAGGATAGTATATGGATCGGGTGCCACGTTCCGGTACCAGGATAGAATGAGGATCGGAGTGTCACATACCGACACAAGAGGAATAAAGATAATGAATCTTGAAAGATGTTAATATAGTCAATCTAATGAACCTAATTCCCAAATGAGTATGATATTGAGGCTTGAGTCCTCATGTGTGAACTTGGCGGTACTTATTAATGATTATAGTACTTGTTGTTGCTACATGTTGAGTATTGTAGTTGATTTTATAATATTACTTTATATATATTGTTTTCTATTTTGAGTTGGCCGATGATATCTACTCAGTACCCGTTTTTGTACTGACCCCTACTTGTATGTTTCTTTCTTTGTTATTTGTGGAGTGCAGCAAACGTGCCGTCGTCTTCAACTCAACCGCAATTCTAGCCAGTCTTCATTACACCGGATTTTCAGGGTGAGCTGATGCTTCTAGCTTGGAATGGATCTTCTTCTTCATGTCTTGATGCCTTGAAGTTCCGGCATGGACTAGCATTTACTTGTTTTAGCTTCTTAGAATACTCTTAGTTAGTAATTTGATCATAGATGTTCTTGTGGTGATGACTTCCAGATTTTGGGGAATAATAGTTATTGAATTGGTTTTCATTAATGAGTTTAAGTCTTCCGCATTGTATTTTTTCATTTATGTTTAAAATGTTGGGGTTAGATTGGTTGGTTCGCTCACATATTGGAGGTAAGTGTGGGTGCCAGTCGCGGCTCGGTTTTGGGTCGTGACAAATTTGGTATCAGAGCATTAGGTTCGTTGGTCTCATCACACAAGAACGACGAGTCTAGTAGAGTCTTAAGGAACGGTAGGGGGACGCCTTTAATTTTCTCTGAGAGGCTATAAGACTTTAGGAAAATTCTATTCTTTCATTCTTTCTTTCGTGCTATTACTTGGATCCAATTGGTATCTAGGTGATACAAATTGGTATCTGACCATCTTCACTCTATTTCTCAGATGGTTAGAATTAGAGCAACGACTGCGCCAACACCGACACCGGCAAGATAGGATGCATCTGAGCCAGCCACTGGGGCTGTAGTTCGGAGAGGAACAGTGGCAAAAGGCCGTGGTAGAGGTCGCGGGAGGACGTCCTCTAGAGGAAGAGGACAAGCACCTAGCCCATCTGATGCTAGGGCGGTGACTCTTCCACTGACTGAGGAAGTAGTAAGAGAGGGTGAGGAAGGGGAGAATGAACAAGTACAGAATGAGGGATTGCCACCCCAACCTACCCCAGAGATGATTAATCAGGTTCTTGCTTATCTTAGCGGGTTATCTGATCAAGGCCAGACACCTCCAGTGTTTTCTGCACCAGCACCTCAGGTTCCGGAGATACAACATGCAGCTACTGTGGATCCCCCCATGGATGCCTCATTGGAAATAGGCATGTTTCCTCGTCTGACTACAGGGCCTATAATGACAAATGATCAGCATGAACTTTTCAGTAAGTTCTTGAAATTGAAACCTCCAGTCTTCAAGGGTGCTGAATCTGAGGATGCCTACGATTTTCTGGTTGACTTTCATGAGCTACTACACAAGATGGGTATAGTATAACGGTTTGGTGTTGAGTTTGTGACTTATCAGTTTCAAGGGAACGCCAAAATGTGGTGGCGGTCACATGTTGAGTGTCAACCAACAGAGGCACCACCTATGACTTGGGTATCATTCTCTAGCTTGTTTATGGAGAAGTATATCCCCCGGACTTTGAGAGATAGGAAAAGAGATGAGTTCTTGAGTCTAGAGCAAGGTAGGATGTCGGTTACTACATATGAGGCTAAGTTGCGTGCATTATCAAGGTATGCCCCCAACTTTGTTTCAGTCAAAAGAGCGGATTCGCCGTTTTGTGAAGGGGTTGAGGTCAGAATTGCGGATTTCAGCCTTACAGGTAGCGGCTACGGCAAAATCCTTTCAGGAAGTGGTAGACTTCGTGATAGAGGTGGAAGGAGTGAAACTAGATGACTTCACCATGGCATCGACATCAAAAAGGTTTCGAAAGGGAGGTGATTTTAATGGTTCTTACTCTAGAGGACAGGGTTCAGGAGGTTACTCAGTCGACCAATTCAGTCTTCACTACAGACTGTAGTTGGGGGTCCACCTCAGACCGGTCAACACTTCTCAAGAGACCTATGCTTGACTCTAGAGAGTGTTATGGATGTGGGGAGACTGGACATATTAGGAGGAATTGTCCAAAACAGAGTTATAGACCCCCAATAGCTAGAGGTAGAGGTGGTCATGGTGGACGTGGTGGTCGAGGTAATGGTGGTCACCAAAACGGCCGGGGTGATGGGCAAACTGGATCCACTACAACACAACATGGTAGGGGCAACGGGCAGACAGGTGATAGGGCCCATTATTATGCTTTCCCTGGGAGATCTGAAGCGGAGACATCTGATGCTGTCATCACAGGTAATCTTTTGGTTTGTGATTGCATGGCTTCTGTATTATTTGATCCTGGCTCCACATTTTCATATGTATCTTCTTCATTTTCTATTGGTCTTAATTTACCTTGTGAATTTCTTGACATGCCTATTCGTGTTTCTACTCCGGTGGGTGAGTCCGTGATAGTTGAAAAAGTATATAGTTCTTGTTTGGTGACCTTTGTGGGGAGCAACACTTATGTAGATTTGGTTATTTTAGAAATGGTTGACTTCGATGTGATTCTGGGTATGACTTGGCTTTCTCCAAATTTTGCGATCTTGGATTGTAATGCTAAAACTGTGACGTTAGCCAAGCCTGGGACAGATCCGTTAGTGTGGGAGGTGACTACACTTCCACTCCGGTTCGCATCATCTCCTTTCTTCGTGCTAAGAGAATGGTTAGTAAAGGGTGTTTAGCTTTCTTGGCACATCTCAGGGATGACACTACCCAAGTACCTTCAATTGAGTCGGTTTCGATAGTCCGTGAGTTTCTCGATGTGTTCCCTGCAGATCTTCCTGGTATGCCACCGGATATGGATATTGACTTCTGCATTGATGTTGAACCGGGTACTCGCCCCATTTCTATACCCCCTTATAGAATGGCTCCGCGGAGTTAAGAGAGTTAAAGGCCCAACTTCAAGAGTTGTTAAGCAAAGGCTTTATTAGACCAAGTGCATCTCCTTGGGGTGCTCCGGTTTTGTTTGTGAAGAAGAGGATGGGAATTTTCGGATGTGCTAGACTATAGACAACTGAATAAGGTAACTATTAAGAACAAGTATCCTCTTCCTCGCATTGATGACTTGTTCGATCAGTTACAAGGTGCTTTTGTCTTCTCTAAGATTGATTTGAGATCTGGTTATCATCAATTGAAAATACGGGCAACGGATGTGCCCAAGACTGCTTTTCGGACCAGATATGGGCATTATGAGTTCTTAGTAATGTCTTTTGGGCTTACGAACGCCCCTGCTGCTTTCATGAGCTTGATGAATGGGATTTTTAAGCCATATTGGATCTCTTGTCATCGTATTCATTGATTACATATTGGTATACTCAAGAGTAAGGAAGAACATGAGGAGCTCTTGAGAATTGTATTGGAAATGTTGAGGGAGAAAAAGCTTTACGCCAAATTCTCCAAGTGTGAGTTTTGGCTAGATTCGGTGTCCTTCTTAGGACACGTGGTTTCTAAGGATGGAGTGATGGTAGATCCATCTAAGATTGAGCAGTGAAGAATTGGAAGAGACCTACAAATGTCAGAATAAGGAGCTTTGTTGGTTTAGCTAGCTATTACCGCCGATTTGTTAAGGGTTCTCTTCTATTGCTTCCCAACTGACAAGCTTGACTAAGACTAAGCAAAATGTCCCATTTGTTTTGTCGGATGAGTGCGAAGAAAGCTTTCAGAAGCTCAAAACAAAACTTGTTGACTACTACGCACCATTTCACCTTGCCAGTGGAAGGTAAGAATTTCATTGTCTATTATGATGCATCCTATTCGGGTTTGGTGCAGTGCTAATGCAAGAAAGAATGTAATTGCTTATGCTTCAAGGCAATTAAAGGTGCATGAACGTAACTATCCGACCCATGATTTGGAATTGGCTGCGGTAGTGTTTGCATTAAAGCAATGGAGGCACTATTTATATGGGGTTAAGTGTGAGGTCTATACGGATCATCGTAGCCTACAGTATGTTTTTACTCAGAAGGATTTGAACTTGAGACAGAGGAGATGGAGGAACTACTGAAGGACTACGATATCACAATCTTGTATCATCCGGGAAAAGCTAATGTTGTAGCAGATGATTTAAGTAGAAAGGCAAGATGCATGGGAAGTCTAGCTCACTTGCAAGTTTCTAGACGCCCATTGTCTAGAGAAGTTCAGATTCTGGCTTATGACCTTATGAGGTTAGAAGTAAATGAGAAGGGAGGATTTTTGGCTTGTGTGGAGGCAAGATCTTTCTTCCTGACAAGATTAAGGGAAAGCAGTTTAATGATGAGAAATTGATCCGGATCCGAGATAAAGTGTTGCGAGGAGACTAAGGAAGCAACAATCGATGAGGAAGGTGTGTTGAGGATTAAGGGAAGGGTATGTGTACCCCGTGTCGATGATTTGATCAACACTATTCTGACAGAGGCTCATAGTTCAAGGTATTCTATACACCCGGTGCAACCAGATGTATCGTGACCTAAAGCAACACTTTTGGTGGAGTAGAATGAAGCGTGATATTGTTGATTTTATTGCCAAATGTCCAAACTGTCAACAAGTAAAGTATGAACACCAGAGGCCCGGAGGAACACTTCAGAGAATGCCCATTCCGGAATGGAAATGGGAGGGAATTGCAATGCACTTCGTGGTTGGTCTTCCAAAGACAATGGGTAAGTATGACTCCATTTGGGTGATTGTTGATAGGTTAACTAAGTATGATCACTTCATTCCGGTCAAGGTGACTTACAATGCAGAGAAGTTGGCCAAACTTTACATCTCGGAAGTGGTGCGATTGCATGGAGTTCCACTCTCCATTATATCAGATAGGGGTACGCAGTTTACTTCTAAGTTTTGGAAAACATTGCATGCTGAATTGGGTAATAGGTTGGATCTGAGTAATGCATTTCACCCTCAGACCGATGGTCATTCTGAGCGAACGATTCAAGTGTTGGAGGATATGCTTCGTGTATGTGTGATAGAATTTGGTGGTCATTGGGATAACTTCTTACCCTTAGCGGAGTTTTCATACAATAATAGCTATCACTCAAGTATTGATATGGCTCCATTCAAAGCATTGTATGGGAGGAGATGTAGGTCTCCCATTGGTTGGTTTGATGCATTTGAGGTTAGACCTTGGGGTATTGTCCTTTTGAGGGATTCATTAGAGAAAGTGAAATCTATTCAAGAAAAGCTTTTAGCGGCGCAAAGTAGGCAAAAGGAATATGCAGATCGAAAGGTTAGAGACTTGGAGTTTATGGAAGGTGAGCAAGTCTTGCTGAAGGTTTCGCCCATGAAAGGGGTGATGCGGTTTGGTAAAAGAGGTAAGCTAAGCCCAAGGTATATTGGACCATTTGAAGTACTTAAGCGAGTAGGGGAGGTGGCTTATGAATTATCCTTGCCTCCAGGACTGTCAGGAGTGCATCTGGTATTTCATGTGTCTATGTTGAAAAGATACCATGGGGATGGAAACTACATTATCCGTTGGGATTCAGTTTTGCTTGATGAGAATTTGTCTTATGAGGAGGAGCCTGTTGCTATATTAGCTAGAGAAGTCCACAAGTTGAGGTCAAGGGAGATTGCATCCATCAAGGTGCAATGGAAGAATCGGCCAGTTGAAGAAGCCACTTGGGAGAAGGAGGCAGATATGCAAGAAAGATACCCACATCTGTTTACAGATTCAGGTATTCCTTTTCGCCCTTGTTTTTCTCCTTGTGATCGTTCGAGGATGAACGATGGGTAAATTGGTATCTTTGTAGTACGACCTGTTTAGTCGTTTTGAGCAGCAGATTTTAATTTTGGAAAAACTGGCTGAGACGACGACCCCATGACGGACTGTCATGGGCACACGGACCGTCGAGGGGGTCTGGTTTCAAAACACTTAAAAATTCTGGAATATGGGTACTGAAATCGACTCTCTGAACTTCGTGACGACATGGCAGGACGGACCGTCGTGGGCACGACGGACCGTCACACATCTTCCACAGAAATTGAGTGTCACGTACCGACACAAGAGGAATAAAGATAATGAGGGAGCAGAGTGTCACGTACCGACACAAGAGGAATAAAGATAATGAGGGAGCAGAGTGTCACGTACCGACACAAGAGAAATAAATATAATGAATCTTGAAAGGTGTTAATTTACTCAATCTAATGACCTACTAATTCCCAATGAGTATGATATTGGGGCTTGAGTCCTCATGTGTGAACTTGACGGTATTTATCAATGATTAAGTATTTGTTGCTGCTACATGTTGAGTATTGTAGTTGATTTATGATATTATCTGATATATACTGTTTTCTATTTTGAGTTGGCCGATGATATCTACTCAGTACCCGCGTTTTGTACTGACCCCTACTTGTATGTTCTTTCTTGTATATGTGTAGTGCAGCAACGTGCCGTCGTCTTCAACTCAACCGCAATTCTAGCCAGTCTTCGTCACACCCGAATCTTCAGGGTGAGCTAATGCTTCTAGCTTGGAATGGATCTTCTTCCTCATGTCTTGATGCCTTGAAGTTCCGGCATGGACTAGCTTTTACTTGTTTTAGCTTCTTAGAATACTCTTAGTATAGTAATTTTGATCATAGATGTTCTTGTGGTGATGACTCCAGATTTTGGGGAATAATAGATGTTGAATTTTAGATTAATTGAATTGGTTTTTATTAATGAGTTTAAGTCTTCCGCATTACTTTTTGTTGATATTAGTTTAAATGTTAGGGGTTTAGATTGGTTGGTGCGCTCCATAGGAGGGTAAGTGTGGGGTGCCAGTCGCGGCTCGTTTTGGGTCGTGACAAATTTGGTATCAAGCATTAGGTTCGCTGGTCTCATCACACAAGAACGAGTCTAGTATAGGTCTTAAGGAACGGTAGGGGGACGCCTTTCTTTTCTTTGAGAGGCTATAAGACTTTAGGAAATTCCATTCTTTCTTTCTATCTTTCGTGTTACTACTTGAATCCAATTTGTATCTAGGTGATACAAATGGTATCTGACCATCTTCACTCTATTTCACAGATGGTTAGAACTAGAGCAACGAATGCGCCAACACCAACACCCAACACCGGCAAAAGACGTCTGAGCCAGCCACTGGGGCTGTAGCTCGAAGAGGAGTAGCGGCAAGAGGCCGTGGTAGAGGTCGTGAGAGGACGTCTTCTAGAGGAAGAGGACAAGTACCTAGCCCATCTGATGTTGGGCGGTGACTCCTCCACCGACGAGAAGTAGTAAGAGAGGGTGAGGAAGGGAGAATGAACAAGTGCAAAATGAGGAATTGCCACCCCAACCTACCCCAGAGATGATCATCAGGTTCTTGCTTATCTTAGCGGTTATCTGATCAAGGTCAGGCACCTCCAGTGTTTTTCCCACCACACCTCCGGTTTCAGAGGTTCAACATGCAGCCACTATGGCTCCCCGTATGGATGCCTCATTGGAAATAGGCAAGTTTCCCTCGTCTGACTACAGGGCCTATAATGACAATGATCAGCATGAACTTTTCAGTAAGTTCTTGAAATTGAACCTCCAGTCTTCAGGGTGCTGATCGGAGGATGCCTACGAATTTCTGGTTGACTCTCATGAGCTACTACACAAGATGGGTATAGTGGAACTGTTTGGGTTAAGTTTGTGACTTATCAGTTTAAAGGACGCCAAAATGTGGTGGCAGTCACATGTAGAGTGTCAACCAATAGAGGCACCACCTATGACTTGGGCCTCATTCTCTAGCTTTTTATGGAGAAGTATATCCCCCGAGACTTTAGGGATAGGAAACGATGAGTTCTTTACCTAGAGTAAGGTAGGATGTCGGTTACTTCATATGAGGCAAAGTTTCGTGCATTATCCCGGTATGCCACCAACTTTTTTTCAGTCCACAAGAGCGGATTCGCCGTTGTGTGAGGGGTTGAGGTCAGAATTGTTGATTTCAGCTTACAGGTAGCGGCTACGGCAAAATCCTTTCAAGAAGTGGTAGACTTCGTGTAGAGGTGGAAGGATTGAAGCCAGATGACTTCACCATGGCATCGACATCAAAAAGGTTTCGAAGGAAGGTGAGTTTAATGGTTCTTACGCTAGAGAACAGGACGGTTTCCGGAGGTTACCAGTTCGACCAATTCAGTCTTCACTACAAACGTAGTCGGGGTCCACCTCAACCGATCAACCACTTCTCTGAGAGACCTATCTTGAATCTAGAGAGTGTTATGGAAGTGGGGACTGGACATGTTAGGAGGAATGTGTCCAAAACAGAGTTACCCCCCCATGGCTAGAGGTAGAGGTGGTCATGGTAGAGGCGAGGCCGTTATTCTGGAGGGCGCGGTGGTCGAGGTAATGGTGGTCACCAAAAAACGGCCGTGGTGATGGGCAAACTAGAGCCACTACATCACACCTGGTAGGGAACGGACAGACAGCGATAGGGCCCATTGTTACACTTTACCTGGGAGATCCGAGCGGAGGCATCTGATGCTGTTATCACAGGTAATCTTTTGATTTGTGAGTGCATGGCTTCTGTATTGTTTGATCCTGGATCCACATTTTCTTATATATTTTCCTAATTTGCTAATGGTCTAAATTTACATTGTGAATTACTTGACATGCCTATTCGTGTTTCTACTCCCTGGGTGAGTCTGTGATAGTTGAAAAAGTACATAGGTCTTGTTTTGGTGGTACTTTTGTGGGGAGAAACACTTATGTAGATTGGTTATCTTAGAAATGGTTGACTTTGATGTACTTCTGGGTCAGACTTGGCTTTCTCCGAATTTTGCGATCTTGGATTGTAATGCTAAAACTGTGACGTTAGCCAAGCCTTGGACAGATCCGTTAGTGTGGGAGGGCGACTACACTTCCAATCTTGTTCGTATTGTCTCCTTTCGTGCTAAGAGAATGGTTAATAAGGGTTTTTTTAGCTTTCTTGGCACACCTCAGGGATGATACTACCCAAATACCTTCGATGGAGTCAGTTTCGGTAGTCCGTGAGTTTTTGGATGTGTTCCCAGCAGATCTTCCTGGTATGCCACCAGATAGGGATATTGACTTCTGCATCGATCTTGATCGGGCACTCGACCCCTTTCTATACCCCCTTATAGAATGGCTCCCGCGGACTTAAGAGAGTTAAAGGCTCAACTTCAAGAGTTGTTGAGCAAAGGCTTCATTAGACCAAGTGCATCTCCTTGGGGTGCTCCCGGTGTTATTTGTGAAGAGAAGGATGGGAGTTTTCGGATGTGCATAGACTATAGACAACTAATAGGTAACTATTAGAACAAGTATCCTCTTCCTCGCATTGATGACTTGTTCGATCAGTTACAAGGTGTTGTGTCTTCTCTAAGATCGACTTGAGATCCGGTTATCATCAATTGAAAATACAGGTAACGGATGTGCAAAGACTGCCTTTCGAACCAGGTATGGGCATACGAATTTGTAGTGATGTTTTTGGTCTTACGAATGCCCCTGCTGCGTTCATGAGTTTTCATGAACGGTATTTTTAAGCCATATCTGGATCTCTTTGTGATCGTATTTATGATGATATACGATATACTCTCAAAAGTAAGAAGGAACATGAGGAGCATTTGAGAATTGTATTGGAAATATTGAGGAGAGAAAAGCTTTATGCCAAGTTCTCTAAGTGTGAGTTTTGGCTGGATGCAGTGTCCTTCTTGGGGCACGTGGTTTCTAAGGATGGAGTGATGGTGGATCCTTCTAAGATTCAGACAGTGAAGAATTGGGTAAGACCTACTAATGTGTCAGAAATAAGGAGCTTTGTTGGTTTAGCTAGCTATTACCGTCAATTTGTCAAGGGATTCTCTTCCATCGCTTCTCAATTGACGAACTTGACTAAGCAGAATGTTCCATTTGTATGGTCGGACGAGTGTGAAGAAATCTTTTAGAAGCTCAAGACTTTGTTGACTACTGCACCAATTCTCACCTTGCTTGTGGAAGGTAAGAATTTCATTGTTCAGTGATGCATCCTATTCGGGTTGGGTGCAGTGCTAATGCAAGAGAAGATGTGATTACTTATGCTTCAAGACAATTAAAAGTGCATGAACGTAACTATCCAACTCATGATTTGGAATTGGCCGCGGTATAGGTTTGCATTAAAGCAATGGAGGCAAATTTATATGGGGTTAATTGAGGTCTATACGGATCATCGTAGCCTACATATGTCTTTACTCAGAAAGATTTGAATTTGAGACAGGAGGAGATGGATGAACTACTGAAAGACTACGATATCACTATTCTGTATCATCCGGGAAAAACTAATGTTGTGGGCAGATGCTTAAGTAGAAAGGCCTGGAAGCATGGGAAGTCTAGCTCATTTGCAAGTTTCTAGAGCCCATTGGCTAGAGAAGTTCAGATTCTGGCTAATGACCTTATGAGATTAGAAGTAAAGAGAAGGGAGGATTTTTGGCTTGTGTTGGAGGCAAGATCTTCCTTCCTTGACAGATAAGGGAAAGCAGTTAATGATGAGAAATTGATCCGGATCCGAGATAAACGTTGCAAGGAGAGGTTAGGAAGCAACAATCGATGAGGAAGGTGTGTTGAGGATTAAGGGAAGGGTATGGTATGTGTACCCCGCGTCGATGATTTGATCAACACTATTCTGACAGAGGCTCATAGTTCAAGGTATTCTAACACCCTGGTGCAACCAAGATGTATCGTGACCTAAAGCCAACACTTTTGGTGGAGTAGAATGAAGCGTGATATTGTGATTTTATTGCCAAATGTCCAAACTATCAACAAGGAAAGTATGATGAACACCAGAGGCCCGGAGGAACACTTCAGAGAATGCCCATTCCGAATGGAAGTGGGGAAAGAATTGCAATGGACTTTGTGGTTGGTATTCCAAGACAATGGGTAAGTATGACTCCATTTGGGTGATTGTGATAGGTTAACTAAGTCTGCACATTTCATTCCGTCAAGGTGACTTACAATGCAGAGAAATTAGCCAAACTTTACATCTCTGAAGTGGTTGGTTCGATGTATGGGTTCCACTCTCCATCATATCAGATAGAGGTACGCAGGTTACTTCTAAGTTTTGGAAAAAACATTGCATGCGGAATTGGGTACTAGGTTGGACCTTAGTACTGCGTTCCATCCTCAGACCGATGGTCAGTCTGAGCGAACGATTTAAGTGTTGGAGGATATGCTTCGTGCATATGTGATAGAATTTGGTGGCCATTGGGATAGCTTCTTACCCTTAGCGGAGTTTCATACAATAATAGCTATCACTCAAGTATTGACATGGCCCCATTTGAAGCATGTATGGGTAGGAGATGTAGGTCTCCCATTGGGTGGTTTGATGCATTTGAGGTTAGACCTTGGGGTACTGACCTTTTGAGGGAATCATAGAGAAAGTGAAATCTATTCAAGAAAAGCTTTTAGCGGCTCAAAGTAGGCAGAAAAGAATATGCAGATCGAAAGGTTAGAGACCTGGAGTTCATGGAGGGTGAACAAGTCTTGTTGAAGGTTTCGCCCATGAAAGGGTGATGCGGTTTGGTAAAGAGGTAAGCTTAGTCCAAGGTATATTGGACCATTGAAGTACTTAAGCGAGTAGGGGAGTGGCTTACGAATTAGCCTTACCTCCAGGGCTGTCCGGAGTGCATCCGTATTTCATGTGTCTATGTTGAAAAGATACCATGGGGATGGAAACTACATATCCGTTGGGATTCAGTTTTGCTTGATGAGAATTTGTCTTATGAGGAAGAACCTGTTGCTATTTCAGATAGAGAAGTCCGCAAGTTGAGGTCGAGGGAGATTGCATCCATCAAGGTGCAATGGAAGAATCGACCGGTTGAAGAAGCCACTTGGGAGAAGGAGGCAGATATGCAAGAAAGATACCCACATCTGTTTACAGATTCAGGTATTCCTTTTCTCCCTGGTTTTCCTTTTATGATCGTTCGAGGACGAACGATGGGTAAATTGGTATCTATTGTAACGACCGTTTAGTCGTTTTGAGCAGCAAGTTTATTTCTGGAAACTGGCTGAGACGACGGACCCCACGACGGATCGTCACGGGCGCGACGGACCGTCGAGGGGGTCTCGTTTCAAAACACTTAGAAATTATGAAATTTGGGTACTGAAATCGACTCTCTGAAGTTCGTAACCGAATGGCAGGACGGACCGTCGTGGGCACGACGGACCGTTACAGACTCTTTAACGGAATTGAGTCTCTGAACTCTGTGACGGAGCAGCAGGACGGACCGTCGCAGGCACGACGGGCCGTCACAGGTTGCGTAATCCCAGGCTGGGTCGGATTTCTGTTTAAGTTTTAAAGGGGCGTTTTGGACTATTCCTTCTATAATTATAATTCGTGGTTAATATTAATAACTCAATTTCTTGGGGGTTAGAAGAGATAACCTTGAGTTAACTAGTGGGTCACTATTGCCATCTTTATACTTAATATATGCTAATTAGGGTAAAAGAAAGAGGGTTTGAATAAGAAGAAAATAGAAAGAACAAAGAGAGGGAAAGAGAAACGATCGAGAGAGGAGAAACGAAGAGGAAAACACAAAGCTCTTGGGAAATTGCTTGCTTGATCACGAATCTTCGGTGGAGGTAGGGTAGGTATGGTTTTCATGCTATTCATAGTAAACTCTTAATAGCGAATGATATGTATTGGTAGTATTGTAAACCCTTCTATATACTAATTGTATGTATGCATGAAGTGATTATATAATTGTGATAAGATATGCATGATGAAGCTATTGAATCCCAAATCTTGAAAACCCTAATCTCTTTGTTAATGAAGATGCCTGGTATAAGAGAAGGCTTGATGAACTAAAGTAATGAGAATAATGATGCCTTGGTATAAGGGCAAGGCTTGATGAATTGATAGAAGGAGATTAGGGGATCGGAGTGTCACGTTCGACACATAGAATTAAGGGATCGGTGTCCGAAACTGACACGTAGATTTAGGGGATCGGGTGTCACGAACCGACACGTAGATTTAGGGGATCGGGTGTCACGAACTGACAAGTAGATTTAGGGGATCGGGTGTCACGAACCGACACGTAGAATTAGGGGATCGGCGGAGTGTCACGTTCCGACACATAGTAGTAGGGGATCGGAGTGTCACGTACGACACAAGAGGAATAAAGATAAATGAGGGAGCAGAGTGTCACGTACCGACACAAGAGAAATAAAGATAATGAATCTTGAAAGGTGTTA
>JAKWJD010000043.1:0-30405 GCA_027705065.1 Solanum peruvianum
ATGGTATCTATTGTAATGACCTGTTTAGTCGTTTTGAGCAGCAGATTTTATTTCTGGAAAACTGGCTGAAACAATGGACCCCACGACGGACCGTCATGGTCACGACGGACCATCGCAGGGTCTCGTTTCAATATACTTAGAAATTCTGAAATTGGGTACTGAAAATCGACTCTCTGAACTTCGTGACGAACCTGCAGGACTGACCGTCACAAGCGTGACGGACCGTCACAAGCGTGACGGACCGTCACAAGCGTGACGGACCGTCACAGACCTTTGGTGGAAATTTGGGTCTCTGAACTTGGCGACGACCTGCAGGACGGACCGTCGCAGGCACGACGCCCCGTCACAGGGTGCGTAATCCCAGTTGGAGTCGGATTTCTTTACACTTTTAAGGGACATTTTGGACTATTCCTTCTTTAATTATAAAGTTAGAGGGTAATATTATAAGTCTAATTACTTGGGGGTTTAAAAAGAGGTAACCTTAAGTTAATTAGTGGGTTATTAATGCCATCTTTCAAACTTAATTATATACTAATTAGGGTAAAATAAAGAGGGTTTGAATAGAAAATAGAAAGAGAAAGAGAGAGAGAGAGTCGAACGAGGAAGAAGAAGAACAAAGCTTGGGATTTCTTGCTTGATCACTAGTCTTCGGTGGAGGTAGGTTATGGTTATTTCACACTATTCGTAGTAACTCTTAATAGTGAATGATATGTGTTAGTAGTATTGTAAACCTTCTATATGCTTAATGGTATGTTTGCATGAATATATTATGTATTGTGATAAATAAGCATGATGAAGCTATTGAATCCCAAATTTTGAAAAGAAACCCTAATCTACTTTGTTAATGATGATGCCTTGTATAAAGAAGGCTCGATGAACGAAAGTGATAAGATTAGGGGATCGGGTGCCACGTTCCGGTACCAGGATAGAAATAGAGGATCAGGTGCCACGTTCCGGTACCAGGATAGAAATAGAGGATCGGGTGCCACGTTCCGGTACCAGGATAGAATGAGGATCGGAGTGTCACGTTCCGACACCAGGATAGTATATGGATCGGGTGCCACGTTCCGGTACCAGGATAGAATGAGGATCGGAGTGTCACGTTCCGACACAAGGATAGTATATGGATCGGGTGCCACGTTCCGGTACCAGGATAGTAATGAGGATCGGAGTGCCACGTTCCGGCACCAGGATAGTAGATGGAGCGGAGTGTCACGTACCGACACGAGGGGAATAAAGATAATGAATCTTGAAATATGTTAATGAATTCAATCTAATGAATCTAATTCCCAAATGAGTATGATATTGAGGCTTGAGTCCTCATGGATGAACTTGTTAGTACTTATTGATGATTTAGTACTTGTTGTTGCTACATGTTGAGTATTATAGTTGATTTATGATATTATGATATATACTGTTTTCTATTTTGATTTGGCCGATGATACTTACTCAGTACCTGTGTTTTGTACTGACCCCTACTTGTTTGTTCTTTCTTTGTTTTTGTGGATGCAGCAAATGTTCCGTCATCTTCAACTCAACAGTAATCCTAGCCAGTCAGCAGTATACCGGATTTCAGGGTGAGCTAATGCTTCTAGCTTGGACTGGATCTCCCCCTCATGTCTTGATGCCTTGAACTTCCGGCATGGACTACCTTTTTAGTTATTTTGTTCTTAAATTCTTAGAAGTAGATGTTTCTTGTGATGATGACTTCCAGATTTTGGGGATAATAATAGTTATTGATTTGATTTTTAATGAGTTAAGTCTTCCGCTATTACTTTCTGTTGATATACATTGAAATGTTAAGGTTTAGATTGGTTGGTTCGCTCACATAGGAGGGTAAGTGTGGGTGCCAGTCGCGGCTCGGTCTTGGGTCGTGACAGTTATGGTTTACTTCTATGTGATAGATAAACTCTAGATAGCGATCGATATGTATTGGGTGGTATTGTATAGTCTTCTATGTACTTGCTTGTGTGATTTGATTGTGTAGTTTGTGGTTGGTTAGAATGATGAGACTGTTGAATCTTTAATCTTAGATCCTCTCTATTAAGATGACGCCTTGACATAAAGAAGGCTTGATGAAATAAAATAATAAGTTAATTGGATCGGAGTGTCACGTTCCGACACGATAATAATAAGGAAAGGAATCTTTAATTATATTAATATACTCAAATTCAAAGAAACTATTTCCAAATGAGTATGGTGTGGAGGCATGAGTCCTCATAGGTGTGTTGGGTGTTGTTGCCAATGGTTCATGTACTTGTTTTTTTCATCACTTGTTAAGTATTGTGGTTGATTTTATATTATTATTCGGTATATATTGTTTTCTATTTGAGTTGGCCGATGATACCTACTCAGTACTGTTCCTTGTACTGACCCCTACTGTGTTTTCTTCTTAGTTATTGTGTGAGTGTAGCAAGCGTTCCATCGACTTCGACTCGCCCTCAGCTCTAGCCAGTCTTCAGCACATCAAAGTTCAGGGTGAGCTATTATTCCTAGCTCGTGCTGGATTCTCTGTCTCACGTCTTGATGTCTTTGAATTCGGACATGGACCATCTTTTACTTATTTGGTGTTTCTTAAATACTCTTAGACTTGGTAATTTGAGGATAGATGTTCTTGATGTATGACTTCCAGTTTTTGGGGATGATAAGTGTTAAACTTTAGAAGCTTATTTACTTGGTTACATTAATAAGTTTTGGATCTTCCGCATTATTTTTGTTAATTAGAGTTGAACTATTGGTAAATGTTGGGGTTTAGATTCGTTGGTTCGCTCACCTTGTAGGCTAAGGGTGGATGCCACTCACAACTTGTTTTGGGTCGTGACATTTGTAAATACTATTTATTTTCTGGAAAATCTAACAATTATGTTTGTTTGATGAGTATGTTTATTAGACTATCCCGTTGAGATTCGTCCAAAGAATAGATATAGTCAACATGAAGAATATGAGGTTGGTTAATGAAGAAGGAGTAGAATGGAAGTGGAAATAGTGTATACTAGGAATAGGGTTATCATAAAAGGAGGATAGACTGCATTTCTAAAAGATAACAAGATAGCTAATGGTAAAACTTGTCGTTTCAAGTTCATTCGAAGCCTTATTTTAAATGTTTTGCAGGTTTAGAAGATCTCAACACCTCTGTGCTTGCAATAAATTAGCTACAATTTCTTTTGATTGAATTTTGGATATTTTAGTTTGTCTTAGGAAGATGCTAGACGGATGTTATATTTGTTTGCTTTAAAAAGACAGACAAACTTGCACTTAATTTGTTAGGTTATCGAATTTCACATAGATTTCTGCATAAATTATCTTCGTATAATTGCAAGTATATGTATTCGTCAAGTCATATAGAAAGCATTTTATTTTGTAAACGTTATGGAATGTAACTCTTGGTTGGTTTTGGCTTATATATGTTAAAATCTTTTTTTCTAAAAGTCAATTATTTATAGCAAATGAATTACTATTTTGCAGCTTTGTGAATAGTTATAAGTCACGGTGGAGGAAAAGAGAGAAAAAAGTCTGCCTTATCACTTACTTTATTGTTGCATTCATCTTAAAATAGTTATGCGTTTTGTTTCTCGAGACCTAAGTACACTAGCCCTACCAGATAAAGGAGGATTAAAATTAAGCCAGGATTGAGGGAAGAGAAGAGAGAGAAAAGTCTTTTAAAACATACTATGTTCTCCCCATCCCATTCATGATAAATCACCTAAGAAGGCTCAAAGCATTGTAAAAAATATGCTCGTGGATGAGCAACACTCAAGCCCTAATAAGGATGAACAAACAAAAATATAAGAAACTACCACAAAAATATGAAGAAGGTGACCACATATTATTAATTATTATCCCATCAAGAAAAAGAAGAATCTATAAACTATGGAAAACATTCAGTTAAATGGTCAAAAAGGAATAACCTCAACTATCTAAAAGAGATTTTGATATGTTGTGGAGAGTGATTGAAAAAGACCGTCAAATTGTGCACTTTGAGAAAATTGAAACTCTAATTACCTTAGTGAGTCTAATCCTAAGTTGGAGCAAGGAGAAAGCGATTGGGCACATCTAAAATAATTTAGATCACGACTATTGTATAACAAAGTTTTATAAAAAGGAAAACTTTGTGCAAATTCCACAACAAGGACCTTGATTCATCAACATATACATTTTATTTGTCAAAAAGTGAGATTCACATTTTGTTGCCTCAGAAGCCTGAGAAAATTTTACCTTACACATTTCAATAATTTCACCTTTCTTCTCATTTTGAAAGGCTAATCTGCCCCTTAGAAATAAGTAGGTGTTTGTTTAAATTGTACTCTAAAGGAAAAAAATTGTGTTTGCTTATCATTTCATTTCAAACTCAATACTCATCTAACTTATGTTCATATTTTCATATCACCTTTTTTTTTGTCCTTTATTTTGATTCTAATTACATTAGGATTGAAAAATAAATGAAAAAAATATACTAATTAAAAAGGTGTAACGACCTGTTTAGTCGTTTTGAACAGCAGATTTTATATCTGGAAAAACTGTCTTGGTCGACGGATCCCACGACGGACCGTCATGGGCACGACGGACCGTCGGGGGGTTTCGTTCCAAAACACTTAGAATTCTGAAATTTGGGTACTGAATTGACTCTCTGAACTTCGTGACGGAATGGCAGGATGGACCGTCGTGGGCACGACGGACCGTCACACATCTTCCACAGAATTAACTCTCTGAACTTTGCGACGGACCTGCAGGACGGACCGTCACAGCCAGCCATGACGGACGTACAGGTTGCGTAACCCAGGCTGGGTCGGATTTCTATTAAAAGTTTTAAGGGGCGTTTTGGACTATTCATGCTTATAATGATAAGTTAGTGGATTAATGTTAATAATTCAATTACTTGGGGTTTAAAAGAGATAACCTTGAATTATTAGTGGGTTATTTTATCATCTTTTATACTTATTATATGCTAATTAGGGTAAAAGAAAAAGAGTTTGAATAAGGAAAAAGAAGAGAAGAGACAGAAGAGAGGGAGAACTCTCGAGAGAGAGAGGACACGAAGAGGAAACAAAGCTTTGGGGAATTTGCTTGCTTGATCACGAATCTTCGGTGGAGGTAGGTTATGGTTTATGCTATTCGTAGTAAACTCTTAATAACGAATGATATGTGTTGGGTAGTATTATAAAGTCTTCTATATGCTTAATTGTGTGCTTACATGATGTGATTATATAATTGTGATGAATTAGCATGATGAGGCTATTGAATCTTGAATCCTAAATTTACTTTGTTAATGATGATGCCTTGGTATAAAAGAAGGCTTGATGAACTAAAGTAATGAGATTGATGATGCCTTGGTATAAAAGAAGGCTTGATGAACTAAAGTAATGAGATTAGAGGATCGGGTGTCACGTTCCGACACCAGGATAGTAATAGAGGATCGTGTGTCACGTTCCGACACCAGGATAGTAATAGAGGATCGGGTGTCACGTTCCGACACCAGGGTAGTATATGGATCGGAGTGTCACGTTCCGACACCAGGATAGTATATGGATCGGGTGTCACGTTCCGACACCAGGATAGTATATGGATCGGAGTGTCACGTTCCGACACTAGGATAGTATATGGATCGGAGTGTCACGTTCTGACACCAGGATAGTATATGGATCAGGTGTCACGTTCCGACACCAGGATAGTATATGGATCGGGTGTCACGTTCCGGCACCAGGATAGTATATGGATCGAAGTGTCACGTTCCGACACCAGGATAGTATATGGATCAGCGTGAGTCCTCATTGACGTGCTTGGTGTTGTGACCAAGGGTTATGGAAATTGTTAATGTCGCCTGTTAAGAATATTAGTTGATTTTATGTTATTATCTGATATATACTGTTTTCTATTTTGAGTTGGCCGATGATACCTACTCAGTACTTGTGCCTTGTACTGACCCCTACTTGTATTTGTTTTTTTTTGTTAATTGTGGAGTGCAGCAAACGTACCGTCGTCTTCAACTCAACCGCAACTCTAGCTAGTCTTCATCATGCCAGATATCAGGGTGAGCTATTGCTTCTAGCTTGGACTGGATCTTCCTCTTCATGTCTTGATGCCTTGAACTTCCGGCATGGACTAGCTTTTTATTTATTTTAGCTTCTTAGATACTCTTAGATTTAGTAATTTGAGGATAGATGTTCTTGTGGTGATGACTTCCAGATTTTGGGATAATGATTGATAATTTTAGAAGTTATTTAATTGATTTCGTTAATGAGTTTTAAGTCTTCCGCATTGTATTTTGTTCAATATGTTGGGGTTTAAATTGGTTGGTTCGCTCACATAGTAGGATAAGTTTGGGTGCCACTCGCGACTCGTTTTGGGTCGTGACAAAAGGAGAAAGTCAAAATTTAGTATCTATCCAACAACTCCATACATAATTGATATTTATAGATTGATACAAGAATTAGGTATAAGGGAATTAAGGTGACATGTAGTTATAAAGTGATATAAAGGTATGGGTCGTGACAAACTTGGTATCAGAGCATTAGGTTCGTTGGTCTCATCACACAAGAACGAGTCTAGTAGAGTCTTAAGGAACGGTAGGGGACGCCTTTACTTTTCTTTGAGAGGCTATAAGACTTTAGGAAAATTCCATTCTTTCTTTCGTGCTATTACTTGGATCCAATTGGTATCTAGGTGATACAAATTGGTATCTGACCATTTTCACTCTATTTCGCAGATGTTAGAACTAGAGAGCAACGACTGCGCCAACACCAACACCGGCAAGACAAGATACAACTGAGCCAGCCATTGGGGCTGTAGCTCGAAGAGGAGTAGTGGCGAGAGGCCGTGGTAGAGGTCGCGGGAGGACGTCCTCTAGAGGAAGAGGACAAGAACCTGGCCCATCTAGTACTAGGGTGGTGACTCCTCCACCGACTGAGGAAGTAGTAAGAGAGGGTCAGGAAGGGGAAAGTGAGCAAGTGCAGAATGAGGAATTACCACCCAAACCTACCCCAGAGATGATTAATCAGGTTCTTGCCTATCTTAGCGGGTTATCTGATCAAGGCCAGACACCTCCAGTGTTTTTTGCACCAGCACCTCAGGTTCCGGAAGTACGACAGGCCGCTGCTGAGGCTCCCCGCATGGATGCCTCATTGGAAATAGGCACGTTTCCTCGTTTGACTACAGGGCGTATAATGACAAGTGATCAGCATGAACTTTTCAGTAAGTTCTTGAAATTGAAACCTCCAGTCTTCATGGGTGCTGAATCTGAGGATTCCTACGATTTTCTTGTTGATTATCATGAGTTACTACATAAAATGGGCATAATGGAACGATTTGGCGTTGAGTTTGTAACCTATCAGTTTCATGGAAATGCCAAAATGTGGTGGCGGTCACATGTTGATGTCAACCCGCACAGGCACCACCTATGACTTGGGCGTCATTCTCTAGCTTATTTATGGAGAAGTATATCCCCCGGACCTTGAGGGATAGGAGGAGAGATGAGTTCTTGAGCCTAGAGCAGGCAAGATGTCGGTGACTGCGTATGAGGCTAAGTTTCGTGCATTATCCGGTATGCCACCCAGCTTTGTTTCAGTCCACAAGAGCGGATTCGCCGTTTTGTGAAGGTGTTGAGGTCAAATTTGCAGATTTCAGCCCTACAGGTAGCGGCTACAGCAAAATCCTTTCAGGAAGTGGTAGACTTCGTGATCGAGGTGGAGGGAGTGAAGCCAGATGACTTCACCACGGCATCGACATCTAAAAGGTTTCGTAAGGGAGGTGAGTTTAATGGTTCTTACTCCAGAGGGCAAGGTTCAGGAGGTTATCCAGCCCGACCTATTCAGTCTTCACTGCAGACTGTAGTTGGGGGTCCACCGCAGACCGGTCAACACTTCTCCGAGTTTGGAGGTTATTCCCAGACTTCGTCATTCTCACAGAGACCGATGCTTGAATCCAGAGAGTGTTATAGATGTGGGGAGACTGGACACATTAAGAGGTATTGTCCAAAACAGAGTTATAGACCTCCCATAGTCAGAGGTAGAGGTGGTCATGGAAGAGGCCGTCATTCTGGAGGACGTGGTGGTCGAGGTAATGGTGGTCACCAAAACGGCCGGGGTGACGGGCAAATTGGAGCCACTACAGCACAACATAGTAGGGGCAACGGGCAGACAGGCGATAGGGCCCATTGTTACGCTTTCCCCGGGTGGTCTGAAGCGGAGACATCTGATGCTGTTATCACAGGTAATCTTTTGGTTTGTGATTATTGCATGGCTTCTGTATTATTTGATCCTGGCTCCACATTTTCATATGTATCTTCCTCATTTGCTACTGGTCTTAATTTACATTGTGAATTGCTTGACATGCCTATTCGTGTTTCTCTACTCCGTGGGTGAGTCTGTGATAGTTGAAAGGTATATAGGTCTTGTCTGGTGACTTTTGTGGGGAGCAATACTCATGTAGACTTGGTTATTTTAGAGATGGTTGATTTCGATGTAATTCTGGGTATGACTTGGCTTTCTCAGAATTTTGCAATCTTAGATTGTAATGCTAAAAACTGTAACGTTGGCCAAGCCTGGGACAGATCCGTTAGTGTGGGAGGGTGACTACACTTCCACTCCAGTTTGTATTATCTCCTTTCTTCGTGCTAAGAGAATGGTTAGTAAAGGGTGTTTAGCGTTCTTGGCACACCTCAGGGATGACACTACCCAAGTACCTTCAATTGAGTTGGTTTCGGTAGTCCGTGAGTTTCTGGATGTGTTCCCTGCAGACCTTCCTGGTATGCCACCGGATAAGGATATCGACTTTTGCATTGATCTGGAGCCGGGTACTCGCCCCATTTCCATACCCCCTTATAGGATGGCCCCAGCGGAGTTAAGAGAATTAAAGGCCCAACTTCAAGAGTTGTTAAGTACAGGCTTCACTAGACCAAGTGCATCCCCTTAGGGTGCTCCGGTGTTATTTGTGAAAAAGAAGGATTGGAGTTTTCGGATGTGCATAGACTACCGGCAGTTGAACAAGGTAACTATTAAGAACAAGTATCTCATTCCTCGCATTGATGACTTGTTCGATCAGTTACAAGGTGCTTGTGTCTTCTCTAAGATTGACTTGAGATCCGGTTATCATCAATTGAAAATACGGGCAATGGATGTGCCAAAGACTGCTTTTCGAACCGGTATGGGCATTACGAATTTGTTGTAATGTCTTTTGGTCTTACGAATGCCCCTGCTGCTTTCATGAGCTTGATGAACGGGATTTTAAAGCCATATCTGGATCTCTTTGTGATCGTATTTATTGATGATATACTGATATACTCCAAGAGTAAGAAGGAACATGAGGAGCATTTGAGAATTGTGTTGGAAGTATTAAGGGAGAAAAGGCTTTATGCCAAATTCTCCAAGTGTGAGTTTTGGCTAGATTCAGTGTCCTTCTTGGGGCACGTGGTTTCGAAGGATGGAGTGATGGTGGATCCTTCTAAGATTGAAACAGTGAGAAATTGGGTAAGACCTACTAATGTGTCAGAAATAAGGAGCTTTTTGGCTTAGCCAGCTACTACCGTCGATTTGTCAAGGGATTCTCTTCTATTGCTTCCCAATTGACGAACTTCACTAAGCAGAATGTTCCATTTGTATGGTCGGATGAATGTGAGGAAAGCTTTCAGAAACTCAAGACCTTGCTGACTAATGCACCTATCCTTACCTTGCCAGTAGAGGGTAAGAACTTCATTGTTTATTGTGATGCATCCTATTCTGGTTTGGGTGCAGTTCTAATGCAAGAGAAGCATGTAATTGCTTATGCTTCGAGGCAATTAAAGGTACATGAACGTAACTATCCGACCCATTATTTGGAGTTGGCTGCGGTAGTGTTTGCATTAATGCAATGGAGACACTCTCTACATGGGGTTATGTGTGAAGTCTATACGGATCATGTAGCCTACCATATGTCTTTACTCAAAAGGATTTGAATTTGAGACAGAGGAGGTGGATGGAACTACTGAAGGATTATGATGTTACCATCTTGTATCACCCAGGAAAGGCTAATGTTGTGGCAGACGCCTTAAGTAGAAAAGCAGGGAGCATGGGTAGTTTAGCTCACTTGCAGGTTTCTAGACGCCCATTGGCTAGAGAGGTTCAGACCCTGGATAATGAATGTATGAGGCTAGAAGTAAATGAGAAGGGAAGATTTTTGGCCCGTGTGGAGGCGAGATCTTCTTTTCTTGATAAGATCAAGGGAAAACAGTTTGATGATGAGAAACTAAGCCGAATTCGGGATATGGTGTTGCGAGGAGAGGCTAAAGAAGCAATAATTGATGAGGAAGGTGTTTTGAGGAATAAGGGAAGGGTGTGTGTGCCCCGTGTTGATGATTTGATCCACACTATTCTTATAGAGGCTCATAGTTCCGGATATTCTATACATCCTGGTGCAACCAAGATGTACCGTGACCTAAAGCAACACTTTTGGTGGAGTAGAATGAAGCGTGACATTGTGGATTTTGTTGCCAAATGTCCAAATTGTCAGCAAGTAAAGTATGAACATCAGAGGCCCAGAGGAACACTTCAGAGGATGCCCATTCCTGAATGGAAGTGGGAGAGAATTGCAATGGACTTCGTGGTTGGTCTTCCAAAGACATTGGGAAAGTTTGATTCTATCTGGGTAATTGTGGACTGATTAACTAAGTCTGCTCACTTCATTCCGGTCAAGGTGACCTACAATGCAGAGAAGTTAGCCAAACTCTATATCTCAGAAATTGTTCGATTGCATGGAGTTCCACTTTCCATCATATTAGATAGAGGCACACATTTTACTTCTAAGTTTTAGAGAACATTGCATGCGGAATTAGGTACTAGGTTGGACGTTAGTATTGAATTTTACCCTCAGACCGATGGTCAGTCTGAGCGAACGATTCAGGTATTGGAAGATATGCTTCGTGCATGTGTGATATAAATTGGTGGTCATTGGGATAACTTCTTACCCTTAGCACAGTTTTCATACAATAATAGCTATCGCTCAAGTATTGACATGGCCCCATTTGAAGCATTGTATGGGAGGAGATGTAGGTCTCCCATTGGTTGGTTGATGCATTTGAGGTTAGACCTTGGGGGGTACTGACCTTTTGAGGGATTCATTAGAGAAGGTGAATCTATTCAGGAAAAGCTTCTAGCGGCTCAAAGTAGGAAAAAAGAATATTCAGATCGAAAGGTTAGAGATTTGGGTTTATGGAGGGTGAGCAAGTCTTGCTGAAGGTTTCGCCCATGAAAGGGGTGATGCGGTTTGGTAAGTGAGGTAAGCTTAGCCCAAGGTATATTGGTCCCTTTGAAGTTCTGAAGCGCGTGGTGGAGGTAGCTTATGAATTAGCCTAGCCCCCAGGACTGTCAGGAGTGCATCCGGTATTTCATGTGTCTATGTTAAAAAGATACCATGGGGATGGAAACTACATCATTCGTTGGGATTCGGTTCTGCTTGATGAGAATTTGTCTTATGAGGAGGAGACTGTTGCTATTTTAGATAGAGAAGTCCACAAGTTGAGGTCAAGGGAGATTGCATCCATCAAGGTTCAATGGAAGAATCGACCAGTTGAAGAGTACACTTGGGAGAAGGAGGCTGATATACGAGAAAGATACCCACACCTATTTACAGATTCAGGTACTCCTTTTCGCCCTTTTTTTCTCTTTGGATCGTTCGAGGACGAACGATGGGTAAATTGGTATCTATTGTAACGACCTGTTTAGTCGTTTTGAACAGCAGATTTTATTTCTGGAAAAACTGTCTTGGTCGACGGATCCCACGACGGACCGTCATGGGCACGATGGACCGTCGAGGGGGTTTCGTTCCAAAACACTTAGAATTCTGAAATTTGGGTACTGAAATCGACTCTCTGAACTTCGTGACGGAATGGCAGGACGGACCGTCGTGGGCACGACGGACCGTCACACGTCTTCCACAGAAATTAACTCTCTGAACTTTGCGACAGACCTGCAGGACGGACCGTCACAGGTTGCGTAACACAGGCTGGGTCGGATTTCTATTAAAAGTTTTTAAGGGGCGTTTTGGACTATTTATGCTTATAATTATAAAGTTAGTGGATTAATGTTAATAATTCAATTACTTGGGGGTTAAATGAGATAACCTTGAATTAATTAGTGGGTTATTTTATCATCTTTTATACTTAATTATATGCTAATTAGGGTAAAAGAAAAAGAGTTTAAATAAGGAAAAAAAAGAAAAGAGACAGAAAGAGAGGGAGAACGATCTTGAGAGAGAGGAACGAAGAGGGAAACAAAGCTTTGGGGAATTTGCTTGCTTGATCACGAATCTTCGGTGGAGGTAGGTTATGGTTTATGCTATTTGTAGTAAACTCTTAATAGCGAATGATATGTGTTGGGTAGTATTATAAAGTCTTCTATATGCTTAATTGTGTGCTTACATGATGTGATTATATAATTGTGATGAATTAGCATGATGAGGCTATTGAATCTTGAATCCTGAATTTACTTTGTTAATGATGATGCCTTGGTATAAAATAAGGATTGATGAACTATAGTAATGAGATTGATGATTCCTTGGTATAAAAGAAGGCTTGATGAACTAATGTAATGAGATTAGAGGATCGGGTGTCACGTTCCGACACCAGGATAGTAATAGAGGATCGAGTGTCACGTTCCGACACCAGGATAGTATATGGATCGGAGTGTCACGTTCCGACACCAGGATAGTATATGGATCGGAGTGTCATGTTCCGACACCAGGATAGTATATGGATCGGAGTGTCACGTTCCGACACCAGGATAGTATATGGATCGGGTGTCACGTTCCGACACCAGGATAGTATATGGATCAGAGTGTCACGTTCCGACACCAGGATAGTATATGGATCGGAGTGTCACGTTCCGACACCAGGATAGTATATGGATCGGGTGTCACGTTCCGACACCAGTATAGTATATGGATCGGGTGTCACGTTCCGACACCAGTATAGTATATGGATCGGGTGTTTGTTCCGGCACCAGGATAGTATATGGATTGGAGTGTCACGTTCTTACACCAGGATAGTATATGGATCAGAGTGTCACGTTCCGACACCAGGATAGTAGTAGTGGAGCGGAGTGTCATGTACCGACACAAGAGGAATAAAGATAATGAATCTTGAATTATGATAGTATACTAAATCTTAAAGAACTAATTCCCAAATGAGTATGATGGGGAGGCGTGAGTCCTCATTGACGTGCTTGGTGTTGTGACCAAGGGTTATGGAAATTGTTAATGTCGCCTGTTAAGAATATTAGTTGATTTTATGTTATTATCTAATATATACTGTTTTCTATTTTGAGTTGGCCGATGATACCTACTCAGTACTTGTGCCTTGTACTGACCCCTACTTGTATTTGTTTTTCTTTGTTAATTGTTGAGTGCAGCAAACGTACCGTCGTCTTCAACTCAACCGCAACTCTAGCCAGTCTTCATCAAGCCAGATATCAGGGTGAGCTATTGCTTCTAGCTTGGACTGGATCTTCCTCTTCATGTCTTGATGCCTTGAACTTCCGGCAAGGACTAGCTTTTTATTTATTTTAGCTTCTTAGATTCTCTTAGATTTAGTAATTTGAGGATAGATGTTCTTGTGGTGATGACTTCCATATTTTGGGATAATGATTGATAAATTTTAGAAGTTATTTAATTGATTTCGTTAATGAGTTTTAAGTCTTCCGCATTGTATTTTGTTCAATATGTTGGGGTTTAAATTGGTTGGTTCGCTCACATAGTAGGATAAGTGTGGGTGCCACTCGCGGCTCGTTTTGGGTCGTTACAAAAGGAGAAAGTGAAAATTTAGTATCTATCCAACAACTCCATACATAATTGATATTTATATATTGATACAAGAATTAGGTATAAGGGAATTAAGGTGACATGTAGTTATAAAGTGATATAAAGGTATGGGGTTTTTATATAACTCATGAGATTTATTTAGATGTAAGATTTTTTTAATAATTATCAATAAAATTGATTAATTAAATTAATGAATAAAAAATAAAAAAACATATAATATAAAAGATAGTAATAATTTTTTCTAGATCATAGAGATGTGTCACATCATCTTGTCTATATCTAGCTTTATAATATTTATGTAATTTATGGAAGTTTTTCCTTCTAATGAGGGTAGAGATGAAGATTTATTTCTTGTCCATATATTCTATAAATGTGTTGAATTTATTTCTAATTAAATCTTTTGACTCATTTTTTATATAGAAAAGCTTGTTAAATTCAAGAATATGAACTTAAATCAAGTGAAATATTCTCAAGGACATTGTCATCGACACACCTCAAACCATAAGTATTTCCTTAAATGAGGTCATTTAAGATTGGATCACACTCGTAATTCAAAGTAGACGTGTTTGAAAATTCAAACCACCAAAAAGTCAGAACCACGAGTACTCTAAAGTCTCATGCATGATATTCCCGTTAAATTGAGCATAAATTTTGAAGTTGAAATTTGAATTTGTGATGTTTTCATATTTTGAAATTTGAATGTTTGTTTGAATATACGTTTTACTTTGAAATAAATTGAATTTTTGTGAGTGGAAATCAAAAATCTCTCAAAAAGAACCAAATTTTGAAACTTGAAAATTATTCAAACACAGACTTTCAAAAATTTAATCCAAAGTTTATGTTCAAATTGTTAATTTCCTTTTTTTCGTTGGATATATAAGGGAAAAATCTCAGTTCTACATCTTTTGTCTCGTGAATCATGACCGCATAATTAGTTTATCAAATAAAAACTTTATATTGTGCCTAAACATGGTGTAGCTGTATATTGGCGTCTCAGAAGTGATTTGATCCCATCTTCTTTGTTTAATATCTCTTTTTTAATTTTGAATTCACCGACCGATTCCCACATTAGATTAATTAATGCGTGTTGGTTGCACATGATTAGAAGAAAAAAAACTATAAAAAGTTGATTTTACTTCTTTTAGGCTAATGCGTGCTAATTTAATTTTAGGCTATTAATTTCTATTAATATTGGGTTATATATTGCAAATTATATATAGTAGTAGTATATCTATGTCAATTCCTCTATTATTTTGGTCTTTTGAGTTGTGGGCTGAATGGGTTTGAGAATGTTTGGATCACAATGTATTGTATTGTATTTTGGAAAAAATAGTAAAAAAATAAAAAATAAAATATTTAGTAAAATGATGTAAAAAATGTCATTATTTTATAAACTTTGTGTATCCCAATTTTCTTCCTACTTTCTCTTCGTTAAAATTTTCAATTATTGAATCATATTTTTTTTTAAAAAGCATTCTCTCGCATATTGTCTTTTCAGATTCTTAATTCTCTCTCCCACTAAAAAATATATTTTCTCTCTCATTTTATCTTTTCTGATTTTCCTCCAACATTGAAGTTGTCGATATTTCTCTGCCCCATATTTTGATTGTTTTTTTGTAAAATTGGATCAACAAGAATCCTTTTGATTAAGATATCTCTAATATTTATTCTATTTTTAGATTTCTTTTCTGATTCTTTTTTTGTTTAAATCTTTAAAAATTGTTGTTTGTATGTTTCAATCTCGATTAGGGATTACTCTCCAATGACTGAGTGCAAGAGACTTACTAGATGTATACATCTCAATCAACAAATTTCTAGCGATTTTCCATCCTTTAATTTATTTATTACTCAAGAAATAACGGTTAATGTAGGATTTGCTGCTAAAATAAGGGAAGCGAGACTGTTAGGACATTTGCAAGACCCAATTGGTGTGCAAAACGTTCCTCAAATTCAGAACGGAAATGTAGAATCTGTCTACTCGTGAGGATTTTGAAAAAGAAGACGAATGCCGAATAGTTGTCGAACAATTTTTTATTAGGTTGTTTTGTATTTTGTAGTTTATTTTTCAGAATTTGGTATTTCTTCTTAATTTGTAGTCAAATGACAATGTATGCTATCAATATTTGTAATTATTAAAACTCTCATGTTGGATAGTTTATGAAACTTTTAATTGTCCCTAATTTGTATTCATCCAAAAGTATGTCAACTCGTTATGTATTTTATTTAACATTCTATTAGTTTATTTTGTTTTATAGTTTTTTCTTCAAATATTTGTATCCTTTCTCAATTTGTATTCAAAGAAGTATGTATGCTATAAATATTTGTATTCATTCAACATCTCATATTGCATAGTTTATGAATCTCAAAGGTAAGACAACTAGTTATGTATTTATGTAAGTATGATTGCGACAAATTATCTCGTATTCTTTTTTAATTTTATATTTCATTATCATTCCATCATATTATTGTTATACTTTATACATCATTACACAAAATACAATATAAAAGTTCGAACGAATACAAATACAAATAATATACATGTTGGAATAAATATAACTTGGAAAAGTAAACAAGATTCTAAAGAGAAATAAATATAAACGACATAAATAAAGAGTTCAAGAAGGAAATAAATAAAAGTGAAGTCAAGAAATAAAATCGAAGACAAGTTCGAGTTGAACTAGGATTACCACACAAAATAGGTATCCTATACGTGAGTTTCTAAGTTTCAAGAGAAAAAGGAAACAGAGCACAAGTAGGATTTCATGACTACAATTATTTGAAAATAACTAGAAAAAATATTTTAGTATAAAAAGTTAATTATTTTAAATCATTTTAAGTTCAAGAAGCTCGATGATTAATACATATTGTGGAGGTCTAAAATTGGGTGGTGAACTGGGTCCCCAATACGCTTTTTAAGCATAGAATCATGAATACCGGGTGAATCAGGGCTAACTCATTTGGCAAGTATAACTCATAGCCAACTTTCTCAATACGCTTCAAAATTTGTTAGGGACCCTAAAATTGGGGACTTAGTTCCCCTTTTTGTCAAACCTCATAACAGCCTTCATGTGTGAGATTTTAAATAGACACAATCACCAACTTCAAAATCTAGATTCCTTCTTCTAAAATCGGAATAAGACTTTTGTTGACTTTGAGCCATCTTCAGCCTCTCTCTAATGATTCAAACTTTTTGAATGGCCTCAAAAACTAGATAAGAACAATTATAGAACTTTTACCTATATCAAACAAAGATCTACACCTCCTACCATACAATGATTCAAAAGAAGCCATAACAATACTTGAGTGGTAACTATTATTGTAGAAAACTCTATCAATGGTAGATGGTTATCTCAATTATTCATGAAATCTATACTAGATTCCATCAACATATCCTCTATGATTTGGATGGTGCATTCCTCTTGACTATCCGTTTGAGGGTGGAAAATGGTACTAAGCTTAACCTTCATAGCAAGACCTTTTTGGAATGCCTTCCAACAGTCTAAAGTAAATTGAGTACCCCTATCCGAAATAATATATATATAGGACCCCATGAAACTTCACTATCTCTTTGATTTACAACTTGGCATAGTCTTCGACCGAGAATGATAGCTTGACGAGAATGAAGTGGGATGATTTTGTCATTCTATCGACAATGAACCAAATAGAAACATGTTGCCTTCGAGTACGAGGCAAACCTACTATAAAGTCAATGTTCACAGCCTCCCACTTCCAAGTGGGAATATCTATTTCATTTGATAAGCCTCCCAATCTTAGGTTTTCAGCCTTAACATGTTGACAATTCGGACACTTGGCCACAAAACTCGCTATATCCTTCTTTAAACCATTTCACCAATAGACATCCCGTAGATCACGATACATCTTGGTGACTCCCGGATGAATAGAATATCGCAAAACATGATCTTATTCTAGAATTTTTTCTCTTAAGCCATCAACATCTGAAACGTATATTCGACCTTGGTACCTAAGCACCCTATTTCCCCCTTGGGAGAAAGCCTCAACAATCTTGTTTAACACCGATTCTTTCAACTCAACAATTATGGGATCAAGGACTTGATTTTCCTTAACATCTACCACAAAATATGATTTTGACCCTTTGTGAACTGTGACTCAACCTTTTGGGGAATCCACTAGTTGGACACCTAACTGGGCCAATCTCTATACATCACGAACTTCTCATCCCTTACATGTGACACACTACCAATGGACAATCAACATAGGGCATCCGCAACTACAATAGCCTTGTCGGGGTGGTAAAGGATACTCATGTCATAATACTTCAAAAGTTCTAACCACGCTCTTTGTCAGAGATTAAAGTCTTTTTGGCTAAACACATATTGAATAATGTTGTGATCGTTGAAAACATCCGCATAGACATCATACAATTAAGTTTTCCATATATTCATAGCAAATATCACCCCGCTAAATTAACATAATGGGTCAGATAATTCTTCAAATGAACCTTAAGTTTCCCTAAAGCATACACAATCACCTTACTTTGTTCCATGGGCATTTCTTAAGAATAGCATGATGTAGCACAACTAGAATGTCGCCATGATACCATGGCATTTTTCGGCCTAAACAATTTCAAAATAGCTTTGGGGGAAAGGCCTCTACTCTCCTAATGTTAGCTTGAATTGCATGCAAGGTGAATTTCGTGAAATAGCTTGAGATTAGTTTCTCAAGATTTTGAATCCTTTGTAGTGCTTGAACCGGTGAAGCTGGGATGATTTATTCTAAGAAATTTGTGAATACTCGAGGTGTCAGGCTCTTGTTGTTGAGCTCCTCTCTGTTGTCAAACTTGGTTAATCACCGCTTAGCTTGACATCCAGATAGCCTAACTTAACTCAGTGTTTATGTCTTCTCCTTGAAGGTGCACATTCGGTGCATTAGGTTCCCTGGCTCTGAAACATTCCTTCTACATGGACGACCTCTTGATGCTCTTTGTGGAGGCATTGTTTTCTGAAAACACGCATAGGCATAAATTAGAAGGAAACTTTTAGAGATCAAACTCTACTGCATGAAACGAGTATGAAAAAAGTGAGGAGTTTCCTAAATGCTGAATTCTCATAATTAAAGATGTGGTGGGCTTCACACCGATAAATAGGAATCTACAGATATGACTTTATATACTCCCTAAGACTCTTGAACTCTGTGCTCTCATACCAAGTTTACCACGTCCCGAGACAACACCCTTGACGTAGACGACACCCAATGACCATTGTCGTCCTTGAGGGAAACCTTGGACTGGCGTACTTAACTCAGCGGAACACTTAACTCAATATAAATCAAGAAACATTCTCATAAAAGTATCTTAATATACATGGCTTGGCCGAAAATGACACTTTAGTCTCAAAATTAGAAAATCTGAAATGTAAGATAAAAAGAGACCCAAACTGAACAATTTGGCTGACTATCTGTCTAGGAAGCCTCTATAATACCAATATTAATGTTGGGACAAACCCCAAAGCATTCTATAAGTAAAAACATGGAAAGCAATAAAATAGTCCACAAAAATATAGGGAGGATTACGATTGACTCTCAATGCTCATACTAGATCAACGTGGCATTGGATGCTAATCCTGGTTAGCTGTGTCTGCATCATAAGACGATGTGCATCAATACATTGAATGTAGTATATGTAAGTTGGAATGCTAACGAACAACTCTAAGCTTGAATGAAGTAAGAAAGAACTTACGTTGGCTTTTCTCAACTCATGAATTAGTGAACTTAATATAAAGCAATAAAATACATGAGATATATATAACGCACACCCCGTAGCCAAACAGACCCAAAATTAGTTTTTCAGAAAATCTTGCAGGTGCTACCAACGGTGGCATCGATGGGCCATCGCCTGAACTACGGTCCGTCCTACACAACTTTCGATGGGATCAGAAACTCCCAAACATTTTAGCCTAGAAAAAATTGGTCAATTCTTGGATGACGGACGGACTTACGGTCCGTATGTCAAACGACGGTCCGTAGTCCGTGACCGTCGATCAAAAGTCCCTTCAACCACTCTCTCACAAGAGTTATGAATGACCATCATGGTTCGTAGGTGGACCTACGGTCCGTAGGTCTGAACGCAAGTGGAAAATTTGTTGCCATTTAAATGGAAATGCAGATGGGTAAACTTCGAATGATCATAACTCTTAGCAAAAAATGAATTAGGTCTCCCATGACCTACCCACATATAGATAATTGAATTATCTTTCATATCCATCGACTTTGCTAAAATCAGACCTCCGAGTAAAAAGTTATGCCCGTTTTAGTAAAGGCCTGTCAAACAGGCCCTCACGACGGACCCAATGACGGGGCATCGGGTGCACGATGGACCGTCAGTACTGGCTGTCGTGACGGCCGACAGCAACCTTCCCAGGGGTCTTTTTGACCTTTCTCACTCTATTTAAACCCTAAGTTACGTCGTTTTGATTCTAAATCATAAAATTTTAGTCAGTTTAAGCCTAAAAACATAATTAAAACTTATCCAAGTCAAATTATTAAATTAGAACTTAGAAAATTAGAAACAAGAGAGGAGAAAAACAGCTCAAGAACCCTAGTTCAAGAACGCCACAAGCTCCAGCAGTTCCATCCCCGAAAATTAAAGTATTTTTCTGTGGATTTCATCACCAGGTATGTGGGATTTCACTAGTGGGTTTCTTTCACCCATTGGGTCCTTAGTTTCAGTCAGTTCTTGATTCTCTTATCATGATTAAGCCTAGGGTTTCTAGAATTTTGATATAACTTCATGAATTTATTAAATATATGTTCCAAATCAGATTATCATGTTATTACTCAGATTATCGCACAAATTTCAGAACCCTAGCTGTGTATTTCTTTAGTTCTTGAATTACATATGCTAGGTTAGATATTTCAGACACTTCAGATATATATGCCTCAGTTATAAATGCATAATTACCAGATCAATTGTTGCATTCTCAGTTTTCATGTTCAGATTCGAGCTATCAAGTATTTGCATAAAATATAATCAGTTTATTTACAAAATTCATTGGGAGTAGCATAATACCGAGTTGGACTAGGGTTTAGCGTACCCAATAATCCCAGAACTACTAGCCAAGTAGGTTGTAAGTCCCGTGTGTGGGCAATCAGTTTAGTGATCACGCCAGCATGCCTTTGTACCTTTATACCAGATCAATTGTTGCATTCTCAGTTATGTTCAGATTCGAGCTATCAATTATTTACATAAATTCAAATATAATCAGTTTATTTACAGAATTCATTGGGAGTAGCATAATACAGAGTTGGACTAGGGTTTAGCGTACCCAATAACCCCACAACTACTAGCCAAGTAGGTTGAAAGTTCCCTCTGTGGGAAATCAGTTTAGTAATCACGCCAGCATGCCTTTATACCTTTGGCCGGGTATATTGGGTCCTCTCGATGGGGCGTATACATCGTACTCCACATTTGGCTCATGTGGATTTATTATCGGTTATTAGTAGCTCCCACAGTTCATTCGTACTCTCTGCATTGACCATTTATTAATATATTCCGTATTCAGTTTCAGCATGTTTTAAATTGGGCATTGCATCCACTTAGCTTAGAATCAGCACATCACCTTCAGATTATTATACTTGTTTTTGTGCTTGTTCAATTTTCTTTTATTTCAACTTTACTTTATCCTACATACTCATTTTATTTTAAGTACTAAATCATACGTGCGCTACATCTTCTCGTGACGTAGGTTCAGGTACTCAGCATTTAGATCACGTATAGATCCATTTCCCAATCTCCAGTTCAGAGATTCAGTGGTGAGTCCTCATTCTCCTAGGACAACAATCATGAGTTTCATTTCTGTCTTTAGTCATTTAGTTTCAGTTTTTGATAGATTTAGCTGGGGCTTGTCCCAGTATTTCTAGTCTAGTTTAAAGGCTATTTTCAAACATAGTTAGATTCAGCTTAGAATTGAGTTAGTATTTCTTTTGTATTAAACTCATTGTTTTCAAATATCTAAGTTATAGAAAATGGGTATTCCCCATCTTTTAATTTTAGTATGATTTATCTTTCGCAATAGTTTATTATCTTTAGTATGCTCATGATCATGCCAGCAGGGTTAGCTTGGTATCACTTGTGGTCCTAGGTTCCGTGTCCCACTCTCGGGGGTAGCTCGGGGCGTGACAAAACATATTATCAGAGCACTAGGTTTAAGTGTCCTAGGATGTCTGAAAAGCTTACCTAAGTAGAGTCCTTTCCATGGGTGTGAAGTGCACCACATCTAATGTTAGGGAGGCTATGAAGTGTTTTAGGAAAAACTTCACTTTCTTGTTACTCTTATCGTGCGTAAGGTATGATCAAATTCCATTGTAACTTGACGTTGTGCGATTAAGATCATTCCTTCTTTTTGAGATTAGGCATGGAATGCTAATGCACGCAATCCTAACGTAGTTCCTCTAGTACTAGATAAGGAAGTTCAAATGCAGAGTTTCAGAATGCCAATTCAGCTTTTGGCTCAGAGTATGACCAACCAAAATAATCAGTAGGTTCTAGTTCCTAAAAAAGAAATGACCGATTAGTGGCAGCCAGAGTTTGTGATTATTTTAGGATGAATACGCATAAGTTTTTAGGATCGCAAGTTCGTAAGGACCCACATAAGTTCATTGATGAGGTCAAGAAAATATTTGGTGTGATGTCAGTAACTGGTAGTAATAGTTGAGATTGGCATCTTACAAACTCAAGGATGTGTCTCACATATGGTTCACTTAGTGGAAAGACAACAAACATGACTTTGTCTTTTGTAACTTTGTATAGCAGTCCAAATTAGTATTAGTCCAGAAACTCTCTAAGAATCCTTCTAAGTCTCTACTCCAGTAGGTGACCCTGTTATAGCTACACGTGTATACAGAAATTGCCTTGTCACAGTCTCTCAGAAAGTCACCTCAGCAGATCTAGTAGAGTTAGAAATGGTAGACTTCGATGTCATTCTAGGAATGGATTGGTTACATTCATGTTATGCCTCAGTAAATTTCAGAACTAGAATTGTTCGGTTTCAGTTTCCAGACGAACCTATCTTAAAATGGAAGGGTAGTAGCTTAGCACCTATAGGTCGATTCGTTTCTTACCTTAAGGCCAGAAAGATGATCTCAAAGGGTTATCTCTATCATTTAGTTCAGGTTAAGGATACTAGCCTTGAAACCCCATCTTTTGAGTCAGTTCCAGTAGTCTGTGAATTTCCAGAAGTATTTCCAAAAGATCTTCCTGGGTTCCATCCTAAAGGGAAATCGACTTTGGAATTGATCTCCTTCCAGATACCCTGCCTATTTCCATTCCTCCTTATAGAATGACTCCAGCAGAGCTTAAGGAATTGAAAGAGAAGTTGAAGATAAGGGTTTCATCAGACCTAGTATTTCACCATGGGTTGCACCAGTATTGTTCGTAAGGAAAAAAACTGGTTCTCTCAGAATGTGCATTGACTATAAACAGTTGAACAAGGTCAGAATCAAAAATAAGTATCCCATATCCAGGATTGATGACTTGTTTGACAAACTTCAGGGTGCTAGTCATTTCTCAAAGAAAGACCTTAGATCAGGTTATCATCAGCATAGACACAAAGATAGTGACATTCCGAAAACAGCCTTCAGAACTCGGTATGGTCATTATGAATTTGCAGTTATGTCGTTTGGACTAACCAATGCTCCTGCAGCTTTCATGGATTTGATGAACAGAGTGTTCAAACAGTACTTAGACTTGTTAGTGATCGTCTTCACTGATGATATCCTCATTTACTCTAGGAGTAAGGAAGAACATGCAAGTAATTTGAGAGTTCTTCTACAGACTCTCAAAGATCGCTAATTATTCGCTAAGTTTAGTGAATATGAGTTTTGATTGCAATACGTTGCTTTCCTTGGTAACATTCTATCTAGCAAAGGGATCCACTTAGATTCACAAAAGATAGAAGTAGTGAAACAATGGCCCAGACCTACCTCTGCTACTGATATCAGAAGTTTCTTAGGTCTATCAGGTTATTACAGAAGGTTCGTGGAAGGATTTTTATTCATAGCCTCACCATTGACTAGGTTGACTCAGAAAATGGTCAAGTTCCAATGGTCATACGATTGTGAGAAAAGCTTCGTAGAATGAAAACTATATTGACTACAACTTCTGTCTTGACTCTACCAGTGGGTTCAGATGGTAATCTGATCTATTGCGATGCATCCATAGTTGGCCTTGGTTGGGTGTTGATGCAAATAGATAAGGTTATTTTTTATGCCTCTAGAAAGCTTAAGGTGCATGAGAAGAACTATCCAACTCATGACCTCGAGCTTGCAGCAGTGGTGTTTGCACTCAAGATATGGAGACACTACTTGTATGGTGTTCACATAGATGTGTTCACCGATCATAAGAGTCTTCAGTATGTGTTCACCCAGAAAGAGTTCAATATTTGCCAGAGGAGATGGTTTACTTCGCTACCAAGGTAGATTGTGTGTTCCTGATGTGGGGGAGTTGAGGCATCATATTCTTGCAGAAGCTCATAACTCCAGGTATTCAATTCATCCAGGTGACACTAAGATGTACCGCGATCTGCGGGAAGTCTACTGGTGGAATGACATGAAGAGGGATATAGCAGACTCTGTGAGTAAGTGCCCCAATTGCCAACAAGTCAAGGTAGAACATCAGAAAACAGGAGGTATGACTCAAGAGATCGATATTCCTACTTGTAAGTGGGATGTGATCAATATGGATTTCATCACAGTGTTACCTCGTACTCAAAGATAGGATGACTCAATTTGGGTGATAGTTGATAGGATAACTAAGTCTTCTCACTTTTTGGCGGTCAAGACTACATATTCGATAGGAGGACTATGCCAAGATTTACCTTACTGAAATTGTGAGGTTGCATGGGGTTCCTTTGTCTATCATCTCAGATATTGGTCCTCAGTTTACCTCTCATTTCAGGAAGTCATTTAAAAAAGGTCTTGGTACTCAAGTTAACCTTAGTACAACATTTCATCCACAGACAGATGGGCAGGCAGAGCATACCATTCAGACTTTAGAGGATATGTTGAGAGCTTGTATGATCGATTTCAAAGGTAGTTAGGATGATCACCTTCCTTTTATTGAGTTTACCTACAATAATAACTACCATTCTAGCATTCAGATGGCCCCTTATGAGGCTTTATATGGGCACAAATGTAGATCTCCTGTTGGTTGGTTTGAATTAGGTGAAGCATCTTTGACAGGGCCAGATTAATTTCTTCATGCTATGGAGAAAGTGCAACTCATTAGAGATAGACTTAAGACAACCCAAAGTCGTCAGAAATCTTATGCAGATGTAAGGAGAAGAAAACAAGAGTTCCAAGTTGACGATTGGGTTTTTTTTGAAAGTCTTACTTATGAAAGAGGTGATGAGATTTGGAAAGAAACAGAATCTCAGTCCTACATATGTAGGACCTTATAAAATCTTGAAAAGGATTGGCAAGGTTGAATATGAGTTAGATTTGCCATCAAAATTAGCAGCAGTGCATCCAGTCTTCCAATTCTCACTCTTGAAGAAGTGAGTGGGTGACCCAACCTCTATAGTGCCATTGGAGAGTGTGGCGGTAAAAGATAGTCTTTCTTATGAGGATGTACCAGTTGAGATTCTTGACCGTCAGGTTAGAAGGTTGAGAAACAAAGAAGTCGCTTCAGTCAAGGTTTTGTGGAGGCGTCAGTCCGTAGAGGGAGCTACTTGGGAAGTAGAAGCAGACATGAAAGCCAAGGTATCCTTACCTTTTTGCTTCCGATTCCACTCCAGCTTGAGGTAATAGTTCCTCTTCATTTTTACAGTCATTCATGCGTAAATTCAGTTTTAGAATCATGTTCCCTCAGTTTGTACTTTCATTTTTAGCATAATTTCATGAAATCAGAACTCAATTCAGTCAGAACTCAGTTCTTAGTGTTTAGTAGTGGGGTTTGCATCTCTCTCCCTCTATTTAAGCTAGTTTAGCCTTCATTCGAGGACGAATGTTCTCAAGGGGGAAAGAATGTAACACCCCTGTAGCCAAAAAGAACAAAGATTAGTTTTTCAGAAAAATCTTCAGGTGCTACAAACGGTGGCATCGATGGACCGTAGCCTGAACCACGGTCCGTCCTGCACAACCGTCGATGGGATCGAAAACTCCTAAAAATTTCAGCCTAGAAAAATTGGTTAAGTCTTGGACGACGGATGGACTAAAGGTCCGTTGGTCAAACGAAGGTCCGTAGTCCATGACCGTTAACCAAGACTCCCTTCAACCACTCTCTGACAAGGGCTATGGATGACCAACATGGTTCGTAGGTGGACCTACGGTCCATAGGTGGAAATTTGCATCCAGTTAAAGGGAAATGTAGTTGTGTCAAATTAAAATGATCATAACTCTTAGAAAAAAATGAATTAGGTGTCTCATGACCTACCCAGAGATAGATAATTGAATTACTTTCCATAGCCACCGACCGTGCTAAATTCATACCTCTGAGTAAAAATGTGTGCCTAGTTTAGTAAAGGCTTGTCGAACAGGCCCTCATGACGGACCCAACATTAAGCTCATGTGGTTTTATTATCGGTTATTATTAGATCCCACAGTTCAGGCTGACTCTATGCATTGACCATTTAAGAATATATTCAGTATTAAATTTCTGCATGTTATAAATTGGTCATTGCATCCAGTTAGCTCTGACATCAGTCCATCACGTTCAGATTATTATACATGGTTTTGTGCTTGTTCAGTTATGTTTTATTTCAGCTTTACATTATCCTATATACTCAGTACCTTTCAAGTACTGATGCATACGTGTGCTACATCTTCTCATTATGTAGGTTCAGGTTCTCAGCATCCAGATCACGTATAGATCGATTTCCCCATCTCTAGTTCAAAAGATTAAGTGGTGAGTCCTCATTCTCTGAGGACAGCATCCGTGAGATTCATTTCTGTCTTTAGTCATTTAGTTTCAGTTTTTGATAGATTTAGCTGGGGCTTGTCCCAGTATTTCTAGTCTAGTTTAGAGGCTATTTAATACATAGTTAGATTCAGCTTAGTATTGAGTTAGTATTTCTTTTTTATTAAACTCATTGTGTTCAAATATCTTAGTTATAGAATATGAGTATCCCCCATATTTTCATTTTAAGTATGATTAGCTTCCGCAATAGTTTATATCTTTAGTATTCTCATGATCATGCCTGCAGGGTTGGTTAGCTTGAAATCACTTGTGTTCCTAGGTTCTGTGTCCGCGTCTTGGGGTTAGCTCGGGTTGTGACATATAAACTTTATAAAATAGAAAAAAAAACTTAGTTTGTTAGAGAATAATGCAGTAACAAACTCAACTTTACTTACATATGAAAATAATATAGTGCCATGGGAGATTCTCTAACAGACAACATCACTATAAGCCTAAGTGATGGTACAACGTATTATCTCATATTGCAAGAGGACCGTCCTATACCTTGCCGCCACTATAGAACCTGAAATAATAAGTAGATCCACTAGTCTATGCTAAAAAGCACTAAGAAATCATCTAAAAAGTAGGACCATTCTTCTGTCCATGTTGGTTACATGGTTTATGGCGGCTTGAGTTAATGTGAATTCGTGTCCCCGTTACGATACTCAATACTACTCCTAAAAAACTTAGATCATACGTTTTTAAAACACTTTTTCTCTGATTTGAGGTAATTTGCTCCAACATAGCTTTAAAAGATCTCTTATAAATCATAGTTTCCTTTTTTACTAAAACTAGCCAAAGACTCTTTTTGGAAGTCTAGCTTCCTTTATTGTTCAAAATGTGAAAACATTATAACTAAACATTTAGGGAACTTCCTTTATAACTTTTGAGAATTTAATTCATCTCGTAACTTTTTGCTCAACTTAAAACTTAAGTCTTAAAAAAAGTTAAAATGTTTGTTTCAGACTATTGAAAACTTTAAGAACTTACTTTGACTCGCTTCTTTTTAAACTTGTCTTTTAACTTTTTTGACTTTGATCTTAACTTTCCTTGAATTGGATTATGGATTGAAGGTTCATGATGTCATGTTTATGGATGATTTAATGATGTTTAGATATACCTTAGAGTGTTGTAATCAACAAAGAAACAAGGGTACATCACTTAGGAACTAGTATGAAAAGATATGGAAAGAATGGTGTCTCCAGGCATCCCTGGTTCTTTAAGAGGTGCGACCCGCTAGAGCCCGACGGGTAGATCTGTCCTGAGGGGCTCCAGCTGGCGCGGCGTGCTAGGGACTATCGGACAGAGCCTGTCCTGTGGGGCTCTAGCTGGTGCGGTTCACCAGGGCTTGACAGACGGGCTTTCTGACTCTTGTCCTTTTTAATATCTAAACCCTCTAAAGTTCTATGGATATTTCCCCAAACACTTAGGATCATTAATACCCTCAATACCGAATAGATTCGACTTGAAAAACAACCCAAACACACCAATCAAATCAAATAAAAGCATACTACATGTAACATCTCTTAACTTGAAACAACTAAGTTTAAGCTAAGAGACCAAGAATAATCATTTTTGGAAATAGATAGGGAAATCTGGAAAATTTCAAGATTTTAAAAGTGAGTTTTGGTCATTTTCTAAAAGTCATAACTTTCATCTTAGAAAGAGTTAGGGTGATTCCTTTATATGGATGGAAAGCTCTTTCCAACGGTGCCTAGTTTGCAAAATTTTGAGGTCGTTCGAAGGAGATATGACTTTTAGAAGTTTGTTTATTGGAAAAAGGAAATTCCAATATGGATTTGTTAAGGGTGTTATAGTCTTTTCCTCACCCAATTATTTTATTTCGTTTTTAGGTAATAAGTCGGTGTCTAATTTGAACCCATTCAGTTTATGCATTTAGAAAACAAGTTGGGGTTTCGAAGGAAGAGAAAAAGAAGAGGAGAAAAGAGGAGAAAGGAGAAGAAGAAGAAGGAACGCCATGAATCATTGCATGGATTTCGTCGGGGGCGATCCCTTTAAAGTACATGTGATATTTTGTGTTGGTTTACTTCACCCATACACAAATTTTATTTCAATTCAGCAGATTTATAGGTTTACTTCATGTTAGAAGTTAAGACCTTGAAAAAAGGTTTTGATTTCTGGTTGATTGGATGTTTGTCTACCATTGTTTGTTTGATTCTTGTTTCTTCGAGTTACTTTGAGTGTAATACAGTATATTTTGATAGTACTAAGGGTTCCCAGCTTTTAGTGGAGAAAATAGGAAATTTTGAAGAGTTTGGAGATGGAAAACGAGTTGTTAAAAATTTGTCAGATGCATCAGGGAAGGGGTAGGCTCGGCGCGCCTACAGTGCGCCAAAAAACGACTCAATCAACCAAGGCCTAGCGTGGGCGCACCACCAATGCTTCAGAACAAGGCCTCAGTGAACTGAGGCTGGCGGACGGGCCAACGGTATGCTTAACCTAGTTTTTTGTACAATATTCGTAGTTTTGCTCTTTTAAGCCCTTCTAAGGTACATTAACACCTTCCGATGATTCTGATTACGTCAAATGATTTCTAAATACCTAGAAATCATCAAAGAAGTTTAAATTGAAACCTTGATTCCATAATCTATTCAAGGAACGTTAAGACCAAAGTCAAGAGACCTAAGAAGTTAAGTTTAAAACTATGAAGTAAAGTTTCTTAAACTTTCCAAGGACCTTCTCTAAATGTTTTAACTTTGTTTCAACGCTCAATCTTTGAATTAAAGGAAGTGTAAAGGTTAAAGTCTTTCACAAATGTTTTCACTTTGTTTTAAGACTTAAAGTTCAAGTTGACTAAAAAGTAAAGTTGAGTTCATTTCTTGAGAGTTATACAGGGAACTAAGTAGTTTACCCATAGCTTAAACTAAATATTTTCATATTTTTGAGAATGAAATGAAGCTAGACTTCCATAGAGCCTATGACTAGTTTTAATAGAAGAAAGGGGACACTATTATTTCCAAGAGAGATATTCTTAAAATCTAGGGAACTAAGTGTCCCCCAGAGCTTAAACTTAAATGTTTTCAAAATTTTAAGAAAGAACGGAAGCTATACTTCCAAAGAGCCTATGGCTAATTTTAATAGAAGAAAGTGGAAACAATTAATTCAAAGAGAGATATTATTAAATGCTAAGTTTTGAGACCTATTAAATCCCAGAGTTAACATGTTTTAAAAACATACGAGTCTATATATAATAATATATATATATATAGATATATATATATAATATAATATATATAGATATATATATGTATATATATATTATATATATGTATATATATATATGTATATATATATATATATAATATATATGTATATATATATATATATGTATATTGGGACTAGGTATTGAGAACAATGTGGGGATGTCAGTTCAGATTAACTAGGTCTCCATGTAGAACGTGTAGCCATCATGGGTATAAAAGGGTCATACTTTTAGATGAACCCTCTTCATAGTTTACTAGTGGATCCGTTAGGCAGTTCAGGTCCTATACTTTGGCAATGTTAGGATTTCCAAGTAGCGTGGTTCGATTAACAATGTATGATCACTGTAGATTTAATTGATGTTTGTCGGTTAAACAATCTCTCACAGGAGTATTGTATTTTCATATAACATCAGTTATTGTATCTTTGTATACATCTTAGATATTATTTTATACTTGTATAGATTAACATTT